>VWZX01005058.1:0-13765 GCA_013399015.1 Galbula dea
CTGGGCTGCCAGCGTGCACTGTTTGCTCATGTCCAGCCCCCCTTGATGATAACCACATCACCATCCCCACTCATACTGTGACAGGAGGCCTCCAGCAGCAGATGGGAGTCGGGGGGGGGCTGGATTCAGGAGTGAAAGGCAGAGAGAAGCAGCAAAGATGGGCTCTTAAGAAGCAGAAGAGCAGGAAGTGAGAGAGAGGGCAGAGGGAACTGACCCTCAGCTTTATATTGAGTATGATGTGTATGGAATGAAATACTTAATTGGTCAGATTAGGGTCACCTGTCCTGTCTGCTCCTTCCTGTGGGTGAAGACTTTTACTCTGCACCTCCCAACACAAGTCTCAAAAAAAATTCAGCAGTGGTTCTGGTTTATGTACCAATCCTGGCAGTGAACCCAAACATTAGGCCTAATCACTCTTGGAAGCAGGCATTCTTTCTGAAAAACATACTTCCAGCTTCAGAAATGCAGTTACTTAGAAGAGCTTTAGATGGAAAAAAAAGTCATTGAACAGAGTCACTTCTGTTCTAACCCAAGTCAGGACACTGAATTGCAGTAACCTTAAATCAGAGATGTAGGACTTTCTTTTTTGCATCAGTGCTTTGTAATACTACGAAGATGACTATGACCCTACCTCAATTCAGCCTGGAAAAAGATTGGTAAAAAAAAAATGGAACAAAAGGAATTAAATCAGAATAGGACTTTCCTGTTTTAAGAAAGGCTTCTTATGAAGCCTACTGGGGAAGTTTAGGAGGCCAACTTTGTAAAAGGAGAGGACTCCATCACTGTGAAACCTTTTAGAGTTTTAGATCTTTTGGATTTTAATCACGTCTCTCAATGTAGATGCAGCATTGATGTGTCTTCTCCTCATAAGAGAATTTCTTCTCTTCATCACTCCTCCAGTGAATTGCATTATTAGCTTAACCTTCTTACCAAGACTTCTTTTTAGAGCCTTGTTGCAGCAGTGTTCTGATGTTAATATTTTTTAACGTACTTTCCAAATAGCTTTTTATGATTGAAATCCAGGAAATATGAGGGGGGGAATATTATAAAAAATACACTTCTCATAGGTAGCTCTATAGATATAGATGTTGTGTGAACTGGCATAGTCAGGATGCGTGAACAACCACAAAACCACGGATGAAATGCAGAGTAAATTTATTCTTGTTACCTTTCAAACTGGGGGATCTCTGCAGCAGCACCCGGGTGGAGGCATGCAAGCAGGAACATAGGCACCATAGAGCTCTGTCCTTGTTAGCAAAAAAACCTTTCCAAACTGCTGCTTTCACCTGTATAGCAGGGTTACTTGCAGGTGTAGTTTTTCACTGTGCTTAGATCTTTCCCACAGCACGGCAGGAATCTCAAGCATGTTTGATAAGGTGCCTGAGTCTATCACGTATCTGTTATCTGAACACGTTCTACTTGTCAAACACACGGATAGACAACAATTAGAATGATACGTGGTTTTGACACTTCAGCTGCAAGTCACTTAAGTGTGTTTACAATCCTCCTTGCCAATCTTTCATTATTTTCCCACAGGTGTTGAAATTTATAATAATTATTTATGGAGCCTGGAACAGAATTCTGTTTTTGAATTAGCAATGAAAACAAAAAAGGAAAAAGCCAAGAGATGTTAGAAGTTAGAAGCTTCAGCCATTTGGGTTGTAACACTGATGTGTATTTAAAAACAAACAAACCCCAAACAACAACCACAAAACCAAAACACCCTCCCCTCCACACACAGGCACTCAGACTCCATTCCACTCCCTCACCCCTCTGTGATGGTTTGGACCTGGCTCCCTGCCAAATGCCCAAACTCACAGTGAAAGCCTTTCCCCCCTCCCTTTCCCTCTCAGAGTTTTAGAAAAAAACTACGAGAGAAACTAAAGAGCCTGAAACAACCCGAACTACATCAAAAGTATTTATATTTATATAATAGCAGTTATATACAATTAAAATACTATGTACACAGTAGAGGGAACCCCCAAGGGAAAGGAAAGGGGAAAAAGGGAAAAAAGGGAAACTAAAACAGGTATGTACACTCGAAACCCAGGATAGAACTAATAAAAACAGAATCTTACTACTCTCCTTAAGATAGCAGAGTCGCACTGACCGACACCAGCAACAGCTGCCTCTGAAGGCCTGCAAGGCTTGACTCCTCCGTATGGGTGAGACCGATAGCAGAGAACCTGCGTCTTCGGATCCACCGGAAGGGAAAAGAGAACAAGGGCCTCTCCCCCTCTGTATTTATACCCCCAGTTACGTAAAATCGTGTGGAATACTGGGTAAACATGGTTACTTCCCTGGTTACAAACTGGTTACCAGGAAAAGCCTGGGTCAAACCATTACACCCTCAAACCAAACCAAAAAATGGGGCTATTAAAAAAAAAATTGCAGTGAGTAGTCCAGCTCTTCAGAATATGTAAGATTACAAATTGTATGCAAACATTTCTGCTGAGTACTGAGAAAGTTAGTCTTTTTCAGCTCTCATGGAAAGTGTTCTGAACCAAGACCTTACAGATAGCCCAAAAACCATTTTATACATTTCATTCCTGAACATGAAAGCTTGAAACTGTAAAAAGTCTTCTACAGACAGACAGAGAGAAATATAGTCATCTTGCAATGTTTTACTAAATTATATGGTTGACTTTCATATATATGTTTCTCCCTTTACCTGTTTATTTTTGCTTCCTCAATGTGTTTGTTTTCACAGAATTTTCCATCATAAATGTTTCTGATTGCCATTGTGAAGTTTGCCAGCTTTCTAGATGTTTTATCTAGATGTTACCTTTCTGGTAACCAGAAATGTACCGATCTGCCTGCCTTAGACTAAGTCCCTGGTTAATTTATGCAACTAATATGATGAAGTAATATGTCTAAAATTTCTGAGTTTGTATTTAAATGCTAAAGCCTAATTAGTTCCATACAACAGCTTTGGGACTACCTGCTTGGAATTTGAGGAACTACAAGATGGATTGTGCTAAAGTTGAACTGCTTTTGGTACTTCCAGAAAGTTGACAAGTGTTTCAGTTGAGGGAGGGTCAAGATTAAGCAGTTCATGCAGTATATTTTCCATTATTTACTACTTTGCTAGAAGACATGTTTTTTTCAAATGGAACTTGCAGTGTTCCAGCAATATCGTATTGTATTCTGTCTTTGAAGGCTTCACCTGTACTTACTTCAGATAAAGAAATAAACTGCTATATAAAGAGTATAAATTTTGCTAGGTGTCACGTTAACAGGCGAGATGCTAACCTGGAAGTCTGCCTGCCTCAGCATTTCAGGACTTTACTGAACTCGTTAGGGAAAATTGTCTAATGATGCCCCAATATGGACTCTCACTGAAACAGTCTCAACAAGTTAAATTAACGATCGGTTTAAATTATTGAAGCAACAGATAACAGATTTGGGATTGCCAGTGATAAGTTGAGAAACCATAAGGAATTTGATCTCAAACTAATAATTCATCTCCTGGGGAAGCATCCGACAGAGTCAAAGAAGCAAAATCTTAAAAATAGCTTTAAAATATAATAGAGTGAAATGCTAGCATAGATGTTAAGCCATATATTGATATGCACAATTCTTACCCAAGAAAGCATCCCTTCTTTATGGTTGGAGGAGAAGGAGCAGCCTGTCAGTTGTCCTTTGTGACTGCTAAATCCTAAGATCTGCAGTCTGTCCCCCCATAACAAGGAAATGTTCCTCACATGGGTTTTTATATCTTAATTCGAACTGTCCCTACCTTCTAGGTGATGTTTAGCATGATTTGGGTGGAGAGTTGAATAATAGTCATATATGTATAGCATGTACTCAGTTTGCCTCATTAGCATACTGAGGGGTGTCAACTTTAATATTCAAATTACCGTTAATTAGGCAAAGGTTTCAATTTGCTCACTATATCCTTCAGAATCTGTTTTGAAGCTGTGTTTTTTGTTGTTTTAGCCTTGCCTCATTAGTTTTAGCCAAACCAGAACCGTCTAATTTTTGACTCCCTCCTTCAGCCACCTGGTAGGCCTGCTTTGTGGATCCTATTTGCAGAGATAACATAAACATCTCTTGGTTGTAAATGTCTCAACCTTTAGCACACTAAATAGGCTTGCATTTCTTTCACAGGGGAGATTAGGCTGTTATGCCACACCAGGGAATACATTTTTAAAAGCAAATTTCTTTGATCAAAATTACAGATTTTATATATTCTGCTTTCTGACATCTTTGTTTGGGTACTTTCTAATGGAAAAGCAAATTACCCAACATACATATTTTTAATTTTCTTCCTTATTCTAGCCTAATAGTGAATTCCTCTTACCTCCTCCAGTGTTCTCCTGTACTATACTATGCCTAATGCCTAACTAAGGCAGATGATAGAAAGGTTTTTTGTTGCATTGGTGAACTAAGACTTAACATTTGGAAGAACTTTTTTAAGAACTGCTTTTTTCTTAATATGAACTAACAAAACTTCTTTCATGAAGGCCTAAGAAAAAGTATCAGTTAATATTGGCTAATATCTGAAGGACCCACTAAAAAATGACTGGGCTTATTGTTTGATTTTCTTAAACAAGGATTATTTGGAGGATAAAAGATAAACTATAAATTATTTGCTTGACAAATGTGTCAAGTAAATGTGCTACTTAAAGTCATTTGGAATGTACTGGCGAACATGGTTTAGCAAGATTTGTGAAGAAAATCAGCCTTGTTAATTTGTGATTTTGGCTTCTGTAAGTTTCATTAAAAAGGAAGAGGGCCTATGCTATGCTTTTTTTAGTGACATAGTAAGTAAGCAAATTAGTAAATTTCTATATTCTTGTCATCTAGGTAACTTTTCAAGGAAGTCCAAAACTTTTTTTTTGTTTTAAATTAAGAAATAATAGTTGAAAATACATACATGCAATTATTTAATATGGCTAATTGTTTTTTTCCTTTTATCTTGCAGCAATGCACCTCTTGCTTTTTCCTCCAAAGTATGTTATATTAAGTTTCGTGAAGCATCAAGTGTTGGTGTGGCCCAGCACCTAACTAACACGGTTTTTATTGACAGAGCTTTGATAGTTGTGCCCTGCGCAGAAGGTTGGTATTTTAGACATTCTTCTGTACTGTTGATCTTTGTCCTGTCTGCAAATTGTTTTAAGCTTTCTATGTAAGGAAATGGTACTCTGTTATTATTTTATTGCTTTAAAAAAAAAAAATTGAAACAAAATTGAAAATTGAAAGAAGAAACTCAATTGTATAGATTGAAATTCAACATTAGAAAAATATAGTTGTTTTAAATTAGGATAATTCAATTTTCCATAATTACTACATATTTTGGGGGAAAAGAAGGTAAAATAATTCCCTGCAGTATGGTTTGTGTTAGCAAGCTTATTTCCACACAAAGTTCTCATTGAAGTCAATGGAGCACTGAAAAGATTAGGTAATTTCCTGGCATGGGTAGTACTGCAGTTTGGATCTTAATGTATTACCCCTGGTGTGTTGGTTTGGGTTGTTTTTTTTTTGTTTGTTAGTTTAGTGTTTGGTTTTTTTTAAGATACTAATTATTTTTCCATATTTTTAGACTGATTCCCAATTTTATTTTGTAGATGCAATATGCAGTTTTCAATTTTAGATTCATCTTATCAAAAATATTTTGCATTTTTGGTGATAATTACTGTTTGAATACAAATGTTTACTTCCTAGTTTAATTAAAAAAAAATCATTTTTCTTGTTCCTGTGGAAAATATTACTTTGTGTACAATAAAAAGGATTTCTTATGCATACTGGTACTCCTTTTTTATTTTAGATATCTCTAAAAATGCGATCAGCTGTAAATGCTTCTAGCGTAAAATATTTTTATAACTCTTAATAACATAAAATGCTTGCTGAATACTAAATTTGCATGTGTTCCTTTAACTTTGCGGTCATGCTTGTACAGATGTGTAGAATACAGTGTAGTTTGTGTTGTTAGTATACTAACCCAGATCTGAATACAGTTTTATGAAGTATGGCTCTACTGTAGGAATATTGCTGGAGTTAGGCAGAACCCCATTGACTTCATTGGGATCATTGTGGGAATTGAGCATCTGCCCATTTGGATTTGGACTTTTTGCCTCTTTGGAGTGGAAATGTTCCAGCTGGTGGAGTGAAATTAACTTCACTTTTGAACATGGTAGCTGTTTTGCTTGGAACAATAACATTTAGAATAATTGATCCATAAACTGCAGAAAGTCCAGAAATATGTTCTATTAACAGGACTTCTCTAACTGCAAGAGTCAATTTTTGGTTCAAAAAATACTATTGACTTCTTGGAGTTTGTTAACAGTGGTCCCAGAGTACCATTTTTTGGCATGTTTGCCACGTCATGATCTGGATAGTATGAGATTAGTGCTTCTGTAATAATGGCCTGGGGTGGTCCTAGCAAACCGTGATAAGTCTCCAAAATTCATAGACTCTAAAATGACCTATAGTATACTGTCTATTTTTATAGCCTTGTTAATATGGGCATATTAGCAAGTCTTTGTGAAGCCCAGATTTTTAGTTGATTTTATTCTTTGTGTTGGGGACTTTTTGATTTTATTTTTGGAACTTGTTCTTAAACAACAAAGAGGATATTGCTGTATCCACTTGAAGCTTTGTAGAGGCTTTGGGTAGGCAAAATGTATCAGATCAGAGTCCTTACTGAAAAATCACCCTTAAATAATTGACTACAAATTCTTCAGGATTTTAGTTTTATGTTTCATTGAAAAGATCTTAACACTGGTTCAGTATTCCCAGAGAGGAAAGATTGCCGCCTAATGAATGAATAATACTTCCTGGTGTTTTTCTTGTGATGAGATCACTGCCTGATGTAATATGGCATCAGGCAGGTAAAGCTACATTTTCCTGTGTCTGTTGATGGTAGATTATGAATGGAAGGAGAATCAAATCAAAATTCTGAGTAATCTTGTTCCAACCCTGTTTGTAGCTGACTTATTAGGCATTTCTGAGAAAATATATTACAGAAAAGTTTTCACTGTTCTAGATCATTCTGGACCCCACAGAGGTTTATGCATAATTAAGTGAACAAGTGATTGGGTTGTGAGGTCAATTATTTTTTTTGAAGTCAGAATGCTGTTTACATATACCTTTCTAACAGAATCACTAATTTTAACTTGTAAAGATGTGAATTCATATAGGTTTAACTTTCTGGGGAATTTATTCTGTGGAATAAGCATGGCTTTAGAGACTATAGTGCAACATTTTTTACTCACAATGTATCATTGTAAGCAGAGTCAGTGCAGTGTATCACAGGCTTTAAAAGTAGCAATGGCGATATTCTACTGGAAAGTTAAATTATATCCATGGCCAACAGTGCCAGTAATAAAATGTTTCATGTGCCGAGTCAAACATAGAGGAGGGGTAAGAGGGAACTCTGAAAACTTGGTTTTAAAACCAGGATAAAATCTGAAATTTGGAGTGTTTAAACAGTGGTAAATCAAGGGGCATATAAGGAGGGAATCATTACACAATGAGAACAATGTTAATTTTGTGACATTTACAATTACATTTTTGTTAAATTGTTTATTAAATGAAGTAACATTGAGTTGTCAAAATACGACTTTTTAAATGTGTAACAGGTTTTTCTTTAAATGTACTTGGAGACCACAAAGGTTGAAAGATAAACAAAGATGCCACCCTAATCATTCTAAATTTTATGTCCACATTATCTGGTAGATGGATTTTGACTATTAATTTGGTTTTGTATGTTTTCTCTGTGTGATATTTGTGCATTATTAGATGACTAGACTGGCCAAGGCAGACCTGTTACACTTGCCTGAGTTAGGCATTGTTTGCCATGCCACTAAACCTGCCGCCAAGTGAAACCTTCATGGGGGAAATGAGATCGAAGTCTGGCCTGCTGAAGATGGACACCCTGTCTCTGTTTTTATTTTATTTTGCTTTCTTTCTTTTGTTTCCTTATTTTTATTTTATTTTATTCCCTTTTTTGTTTTATTCTGTTAAATCTCTTTCCCTTGTACTTGTGAACTGGTAATTCAGTTCTGAAAAAATTCATTTGTACAGGGTTCACAGTGTTTCATTTTGAAGTTGACCTTGTGGTTGGTATACACAGAATTTAGAACATGATTAATTAATTTTTTTGCTGTGAATTATGGATAAATTCGGTTTCAATACATTTAAGCATCTAAATTCAGCAGATGCACACATTGGCATATTGTATCAGACTGGAATAAAGAAAACATCGGTTTTAAGATGCATTCTTTCATATGCTTTATGAGCTTATCTTGGAAGAGGACAGTTGAAACTTTCTGGAGAAATTATCGTTACAAAGTAAAATCATGATCTTTCTCTGCTATTTTTGCTCTTCTCAGCAGAGTAATTTTAGGTTGCATAGTCTGTTTAAAAGAAGGCTTTCTATTTATATCTAATATGAAGAGTTAAAACTAATTATTTCTGACATTGAACTTTCATGAATATTGAATATCATGAAATATTTGTTTGATTTTGATGAAATCTTGCTCAAGTGATATCAGTAGCAGTAAGATTTCATTATTTTGGCTTTGTAATTTTTAGAAAAAAACTGTTTACCACTCATAAGTACAAATGCAGCCTGAGGTTTTGGTTGGAATGTGTGTGAGGCGCATTGTCTTTTAACACTGTTATTTGTGGGAAGATTGAAAAGTTCTGTGTGTGTGTTTGTATGTGTGTATTGCACTTTTACATGTGCCAGTAGTGATTATTTTAAGAATTAAAAAAGTGTCATTTCACAATCTTAGAAGCCCTGGCAGTTCATGCTGGAGTGATTGATAAGGTTCTTCTCCCTAAATGGTGTTCTTCTCTTGTGAAACGGAAGCCCTGAAACAAAAGTGCTAGACTAGATGGTGTGTCTAGTCCTCCAGCATTGCTCTTCTCAGACAGCTGCATTGGGACCAGTTGGTTTCACTGTAGTAATGCACTAGGCTGTGAACTGCAGCTGGGAAGAGATTTGCTTCTTGATCTCTCTTGGATTTAGCTGTGCCAGTTGAGGTAATTACCAGTAGTTGTAATCTCTTTAATCTCTGCTGCTAAATCCAATAAGAAGCATGAGTTGGATCACACAGAAATTATTTTATTTGTAAGTGCATTTTCCATTGATTTTTAAATAGTAGGAAAATAACAATTTCTTTAATTATGTTTTGAGTAGATGCAAACAGAATGTATTTTTAAAAGAAACATATGTACTTAGTGCTGAAGCAATTTTGGGGGATTAAATGTGTACTTTCAGTACAAAGAGTAAGGACTTGATTTCTTTTGAGCACACGGAGGGGAATAAAAATACTGTGATTAGTACCTGTTTAACACAGATACATCTGTTCAACATTTAGCAAAATGGATTGTAGTATAAACCAGGTCGACTAGGCCTCTTAACTACTTTGATACAAAAAAGTAACAATCATAACTGATATTTAGGACAACTGTACATTTCTGAAGAAGCATAAGATAGGCAGTGCAGAGCTAATCTATGTTTGCTTCCAGATTCCTTTGCAATGTGAAGAATAAGTGATCATAGAATCTGTAATTTACTAAACACTCATAAGCCTCTAAGAAATATTTCTAAGAATGAGGTATAGATGTGGCATATTTATTTTGTCTGTTTCCCTTACTAGAAAAGAAATACTTCATTTCCATTCATCTTTTAAATACCATGAATTTAAAAACCAAACCAGTTCTTCTTAAACTAAAGTGTCCTAATTTGTTATGTCATTACCCATGTTTTGTTGTATCTTTGTGGGCTTTTATTCCTTTTATAAATAAATTGATGGAGATAACACTCCAAAACTTAAAGGCTGTAACTTGTCAGGTTATTTGGTCTCACATATTAATTTATGTTTTCAAAACTATCTAAAGAACAGGGAAGTAACTTGCAAGGTATTTCAGGTTTCCTTTTTTTTTTCCTTGTCTTCACCCATAACAGCTTATTTTCTATAGAATTATTAAAATGTTTGACTTGATCTTAAAACTAGAGGGAGATGTTTTGAAAAGACAGTAACTCTGAAAATACAGGCACATTTTCAGGGTTCTGTCTGTAGAGATAGACCTTTCCTCATTCTTGAATACAATAAATGAGCAGATCTTTGTTTGTAGCATGGAATGGACCAACTAGATTTTGTATTTAAAATAAGACATGTTGTTGAGGAACCAAAGTATCCTGGAAATAATACTACTAACTTTATAATTTATATATGCATATTATTCATTTTTTGAACTGCTGTAAGAGTTTACTTTAAATGCTCAGTTGATTCCTTAAGCAACATTTGAGCAAATGAATAATTTCAATAATTTCAGTAAGATGACCCATATGCTTAAAGTTTAGAATTGTATTTAAGTACCCTTCTGAACTTTACTCTCTGTTTAATTATGTGGATAACTCTGTTCCTATTTAAAAAGGCTAAATGCCTTAAGCATCTCTTAAATTTATCTGTTTAAGTGTATGTTGAATTAGCTGTATCTAAGTGCATGCTTAAGTTGGGCAAATGCTTATGTACATTACTGACCAAGGATTTAAATTAGAATGCAGATGTACCACTTCAGGAGCCATTTCTATAACTGGATTTACTTGAGCCATATCTGTTGAACCTGTAGAAATGTGTATGAGTATCTAGTTAATTGCAAAATGGTGGCTGCTCAGGATAAAGTCTGGTTCATCAATCATTTCAAACCAGAAGAACTAGTATATAATTGTATGCCTAATTTACGCACAGAGTTGCTGGAACTGTGTATTTGGAAGCCTGTTAGTTAACTACGTAGTAGGCAGGATGTGAGGCACAGTACCCGATTCTCATGAGCAGTCAGGCAAATCAGGTACACCTCTCATTGCATGCCTGACTTTAAAAGGAGACCTGTAAAGAGTGCTGAACATTGCGACTGACTCAAATTCATGTATGTTTTTTTATAAAAGCCCTGGAAGACATAATTGCACAGTTTATTCTTAAGTGCTAATATTTTTCCTATTTTTCTCCTTTAGATAGCAAAATCAAATGGTTTGTTACATGTTAAGGAGCAAGGTGCCTCAAACTTAACATAAATCTAAATAGGCATGAGAAAAAAAGTAGTTATTTTATCTTTTCTATTCCACCCATGCTATTAATTAATTTTCATTTAGATTTGTTTTGTCCTTTCGTCATATCCAACTGTAATCTAGCCCTTGCTGCAGATCTGCAAAATAGATTTGCAACACGTTTGTTGTCTTTTAATTTTTTTAAAGTAGCATGATTCCTGTGGAGTTTATTGGAACTTGTATAGATAAAATTGTACAGTGTTCTGAGACTATATTATATTTTGCTTTCTGATAACAATAGTTAAAACATATACAGTTTGAATCTAAGTAGTAAAAGCCACTGACACAGTATTTGTATATACCTTGACTTTTAAAACAATGTTTAAATAAAAGCATTTACTTTAATAAAGTGCATGGGCTAATACCAAAGGGCTCAGTTGGATAGCATTTATACAATTATGCCAGTATTTTTGAATAGATCATACTTAGTATAATTAGAACTTCCTTTCTTTAGTTTTTCAGTTCAGTGTTTAATGTTTGTACCAGTTTAAATCCCTCTGTGTTTCATATTTAATACATACATTTAATTGTATTTGTAATTAACTATTATGTCTTGATTTGTGAAAGGGGTTTTTTTGGGTCCATTTATCAGTCTAACTATGAATGAAACTTGCATTTAGTTCAGATTAGATATTGCTTAAAATTTTCACATAATGGGGATTATAAGATGATTGAAATAATAGGAAATACATATTTTAGGAAAATATAGCTTGCTTAGCTGACGTTATGTTTTTCTTCAATCTCAGTAAATTTAAAGATAATTTCTCAAAGTTTCATATAAACTGAGGTGACCTAGAATGTAAGACAGTACAAATCTGAATTTTTCTGTCCTTCCTTCCTCCACTCCTAACTTTACTTGTAGTATGTCTTGTGTGGAGTCACAGTAGTTTTTATTTTATTTATTTTTACATCAACAGTAGGTAACACCAGAAGGGGAAAAAGTGCATTGATTTCCATTAGCACATACTTTTTTTAAAAAAAAACAAAACTGATTTGGTTATTTGCTATTTCTGGGGATTAAACTTTAAAAAATGTTCTTCTTTTCTGTATCTGATGTTCTGTGTGCTATTAGTGATGCAGCCTACACGAACGGTTGTCATGTGTAAAACAACTTTCGATCACCGTGAAAACACCGCCCTGGGAAAGCGTCCATGCTTGATATCGTTTGGTTCATGAACATTAAGTTTCCAGTACAGGTGACCCATAGCTCAAAGTGTTAAATAATTGTGTACATTATTCAGTTTTTAAAATAATAATCCATTAATGAGATTGCTAGTCTTGAAGTTTTGCTCACTTTTGTTTTTCTTAGTAGAGGCAGGGTAAAAGGAAAAACTTAAGTTTCTCTTTGTTTCTTTGACTCTATCTAACAGATTCTTACATTCTTATTTGTTACTTTGTTAAATGCGAGGGTAATTATAAAATCATAGAAAGAGTAAGATCTGTGTAGTGTTACAACTTTGTAATGCTTTCATTTGCTTCTTCAGGTAAAATCCCAGATGAAGCCAAAGCTCTTTCTTTGTTGGCTCCTGTTCCTACTATGACAAGCCTGATGCCTGGGGCAGGGTTGCTTCCTATACCTGCACCAACCCCTTTGACTACAGTAAGTAAAATTCAGTCCCCATTTGATTTCTGTGTTTCCTCTATACTCGATAGCCTTTCTGTGTTCAGAGAATAAAAACATCTGTGGATGTTGTCCTCTTATATGCTGAATCAATGAGGATTTAGCTGTGGTGTCTCTTTTGAGGGTAGGTCACAAGATGTGCATGCACTACCTTTCCTAGGTGATTCAGTTTCTTGGTTTGCAAAATACTGGGTAAATACTGGGTTTGGTTATGTCCATTTTAATTGTTGTCTCAGACCCATTATTTGATCCAACGTCAATGCTATCCACCTCCTAAAAGTTTGTTAAAATGTGATAGTTAATTTGACAGAGTTCTCCAGAGTATTAAAATGCTGCGTTAGGGTGCTTTTACTTGCTATCTCTAGGACAAGGCTTTTGACAACTGTTAGCCTACAAAAAGAATAGGAACTAGTTACTACTGCTTCTGCACAGTTTCCTTTTGCCTCTGTAAGCCTTTCTTGACATTGGCAGGCTGCTGTGCCCTATTCAGGGAGAATTATGGAAATAGTAAATCATACTTCAAAAAAATGTGGTTTAATGTCACTAACCCCATGTTATTTAAAGATGAAAGTCCCGTCTTTCAAACATACTGCAGCGGTGTGCATATTGATGTTGTTACTGGTACCATCTTGGATTTTTGACTTCTGTTAAGGGTGTCCTGCAAATTCCTAAACCTCACAGAATCACAGAATCATTACGGTTGGAAAGGACCCTCAAGATCATCTAGTCCAACCGATAGCCCTACACTACTCTTATCCCTAAATCATCCCCTGAAGAAACACATCTATCCTCTTCTTAAAAACCTCCAGGGATGGTGACTCCACCACCTCCCTGGGCAGCCTATTCCAATATCTAACCACTCTTTCAGTAAAGAAATTCTTCCTAATATCTAATCTAAACCTACCCTGGCTCAGCTTAAGCCCATTCCCTCTAGTCCTGTCACTAGACACAAGGGAGAAGAGGCCAACACCCGCCTCCCTAGAATGGCCTTTCAAGTAGCTGAAGAGAGCGATAAGGTCTCCCCTCAGCCTCCTCTTCTCCAGGCTAAACAAGCCCAGCTCCCTAAGCCTCTCCTCATAAGG
>VWZX01005059.1:0-10194 GCA_013399015.1 Galbula dea
TCATCAGCAAACTTGCTGATGGTGCACTCTGTTCCCTTGTCCAGGTTGTCAGTGAATATACTGAAAAGTACTGGTCCCATTACCAAACAGGACTGAGGGACTCCACTAGACACAGGCCTCCAACTAGACTCCATCCCACTTATCACAGCTCTCTGACTTCTGTCCTTCAACCAGTTCACAATCCACCTTTCTACCCAACCATCCAGACCACACTTCCTCAAGTTTAGACACAAGGATGCTGTGGGAGACAGTGTCGAATGCTTTACTGAAATCAAGATAAACCACATTCACTGCTCTACCATCATCTATCCACTTGCTTATGTCCTCATCAAAGGCTATCAGGTTGGTCAAACATGACTTCACGTTGGTAAACCCATGCGGACTGCTCCTAATGACCCCCTTATCCTTGATATGCCTAGAGACAGAGTGAAGGACAAAGTGTTCCATCGCCTTTTCAGGGATGGAGGTGAGGCTGGCCGACCTATGGTTACCCAGCTCCTCCTTTTTTCCCTTTATTTAGACTAGAGTGATGTTTGTCTTCCCCCAATCCCCAGGCACCTCTCTCTGATGCATGGAAGAAGCATTCCTTGCTTATATCCTGAGTGCATTTGTTAGATGTACTCTGGTGACATGTATCTTTGAGCAGTGAAGTGGAAAGTTCCTTCTGGACACTTTTTTCTTGGTTTGATTTTGATGTAATCAAGAGATTCTAAGGCTTATTCAAACCTTTTACGGTTAGTACCTTAAGAGGATAATTGAATTTTCTGAAACAGAATTTGCTGTAGTGTATTCTTCTTTGTCTAGATGTTTTGATGGATGTATTTCCCTTATTTTACTTTGTGCTGGCTTACACTGCTGAATTTCCTGACTGTATCTCTGCCAGGATTCTGGAGGGAAGTTTCTTGTTTGTTACTGTTCTCCTTCTCTGTTACACCTTGGAGAAAGACGGGTTTTTTTCTAACAAAGAAATGCTGGGGAGAGGATTTGGAAGTGTATGCATGCAAGTATGTTAAAAAGAGCCTCTAAGCAAAATTTGAGATGGAATGATATGCTACTTCACTGTTTCATTGATAGAGATATGTAATGCTAGTCTTATTTATGAAATCACTGAGGCTGAAGTTTACATGTGAGAGGGGCATTTCAATACATGCCTGAGCATTTCACTCAGATATGGATGTTGTCTAGAATGTTTTCACAGCCACACATTTGTTAGAGACAAGCTGAATTTAGGGACCATCTGAGTTGGCAGGGCTATCAAGGTAAAACCCTATTTTACTTAGTAAAAGAACTTACTGTGATTCTTAGGCTCTCTGCTCCACAGCACATTTTAAGATGGGCCATAAACATTAATGATATCATAGTTTCTAGATTCTTTAAACAGTATTATCTCTGTTGGGTACCAAGGGGAGTGACAGAAACTTGCTTAATTTCACTGTTCCCTAAATTTGTTTTGTGTGCCCTCTACTGGCTGCATTAGAGAAAAATGAATGAGCCATATTCAATCATCTGTGGCAGCACAAAGGCACAAGTACTGAAAGAAAGCTCATCCAGATCTTACAGTGGTGTTTGATCTTTATTGGGGTGCACGGGAGGTGGGAAATGAGGTTCTTACTGCATTTGAAGTTACTTTTCCAGTCTTGCAGAAGAATGCAAAGCTTGTGCCATGTGTATTGAGAAGTGTTGAAGGAGAGGAGTAGTGTCTCCTGTGGTTTGCCAGCCTTGGATTTTGGCTGACACAGTCTGTGCTTTTGTCTTTTCAGGGAGACATGTCCTTCTTAAGCATTGATCAACAAGCTTAGGTTTCTAGCTCCTAGCCCACACTGTTTCTTACTGCCTCAGATCTGAGGCTCTTGTTTTCCTTGAGAACTACTTGACATCCTTGTCTGGCTATGCTGCCTCCTAAGAACATTCCTGGACTAATGTGGTAGTGTTTCACTGCTCCTCATCACTGGTTCAGAAGTCCCTTGAATGTCCTTCCCTGTGTCTCCTACCCAGTATCTTCTTGCACATAAATTGCACTCTCAGAATCTAAACTTCATTATTGTCAGTTTTGTCTATGCTTGCCTAGTATTAGTTAACCAATGCTTAATGTAGTTGTTGTTACCATTTTGTATCCAGTTAGAGAGGACAAGTGAAGACTGCTAGTTTCCTGTACTGAAATAATGAGTGCCAGCATCCTTTAGCACTGTGTCCACCCATTTTCAATCATAGATTAATTTTACTTGGGTGTTCTTTGTTATGTGAAGATTTTCTGTTCGCTCTTGTCTTCCTTTCATTCCACATATCTGCAAAATTTTTACTGCCATGAAGAAAGTTAATTAACTAAAAGCTATTCAGCTTTTCTGCTGGTGATCAAGCACATCTGAAAATTCCAGATAAGATGTACAAGGTGCTAATATTATGTTCCTGATTGTCTAGTTCCATGTTGTCTAGTGGCTTTAAAAGCAACAATGGACCTTAAAGTTTGTATTTTCTGCATGAGTGCCTGAACCATGTTGAAGGCCTGCTTTTGCTCTGGTGCACAGTGTGTATTACATGGTGAACTTTAGATCACCATGTGAGCAGACAAGTCTAAAGTAGTTTCAGAGTAGAGGCAAAGGGGAAAACCGGAGTTGTTGCAGATGCCTCAGGAACCTGAGGCAAACAGTTCTGACTGGAGCCTTGACTGCTTGTTGACTTCGTGGAGAAATTCAGTAGCAGAGGTGAGAGGAGTGTATAAATAAAGTTTTTGCTAGAAAGGAAGGACAAGTGTTACTGAGTCATTTAAAGATTTTTTTTTTTCCCCTGTAAAGTGTATTTGAATTGGTTGTGGTGTGGATTAGGTCGTCACTTCGGATTGGCTGGCTTTTGATTATCTTTTTTTCTTCCAAACCATTTTAAGTTCACTGCTGATTCTGGGCATAGAGCTTCAGCACAATCCTTATTTTATTGTTATAAAATTGGTGTGAAGAAAGAAGATTGACTGGTTTATGTAGATCTTGAGGGGAATAGAACAGAGTAGACGAAGCAGGAAGACTTAGGAAGATAAACAACTTTACTCTCCTTGTCTATTAATTATCTTGGTTAATCATTCTGTACAGAGGAAGCCAATGGAGCACATGGTGGAGAAAGGAGAGGCTTGCATACCTTGAGGCATGGAGTGTTTTCCATGTTAACAGTGATTAATCTATGTGGTAAAATACTAGAATTAAGAATAATAACCTTCCGGTATTAAGCCTGGCAAGATTAGTTACTCTAGGTGGGCTTTGTGTAATTTTTTTATCACAGCTTAGAGGTCTTCCATAACTCAGGGAATCTGGTATGTTCTTTTAATGTAGAACCAGAAAGTGTAGGCCTTAAACACCACATACTGAGATTCATCCCACTTCACATCAACCTGATATGTTTGCCTTTCCTTTATTAAAAATTAATTACCTGAAAACTGCGTCTGATGGAGTCCAAATGGCTATGAAATACGTCTCTTTTTTGTAGAGGCAGACAGTAAAAATATTTGGACAGAAGCAAAAAAATCAATTTTGTGTGCCCACCATGAAATATGATGAGATGTAAAGATGCACACCCATCATTTTAATTACAGAGCTTATGTTGTTTGGGGGTCTGAAAACACAGTGGTTTAAAAGGAGGGGACAAATGAACTATCTTAGTTTAATAAATTGTTGCTGCAATTAAGAGAGCAACTTGGAGAAAAGGAAATAGAGACTTCCCCAATTAGTTGTGATCCACGTTTATTTGGTGAATGAATAGGTTTGGATTTATAAATTGCATAACATGCAAATGACTCAGAGAGAGGTACGTACACCACAATGTCTGGAAAATCTTCCTTGGTAGCCTTGAGTTTGACTCATTCTTTCTTACTGACCTCTGTAATTACTTTGTTAAACTACCAAGGGGTAGAAAACTGCTTGTTACAGACATCATTTGACTTTGGTTTTCAGCATACTCCGAGAAAGTCTTTGAGTTGGTTTGATGTGGTGCTTACTGAAGAGAACAATTTTGGGATCCTGAGGAGAGTCTATGCACATACATCTGAGTGCATCTGAGTGTGGTCTTGACTGGGTTGTTATTTCATTATAAAGTTGAGGCTATTATACCTGTGTGAGTTTTAGAGGCAGATGGGAAGAGCTGCTGCATATTTCTTTAAACTGCCTTTGAGGCAGTGTTGTTTTCCTCATGTTAGTTCTGTAATGGTGCTTCCTAGAAATAAACTTTGTGATCCTTTCTTTTTTTAACAATTTCTTTCCTTGAAGGACATTCGAACTATGTAGTTGGAGCGTTGTATATACTCCAGTTATACTAGCTCCTTTTGAATAATCTCTCCTGTAGTCAATTACTTTTTAAAATTTATTTTATTTTAATACTGTTTTGTTTATTTTAAAATATTTTAAATTATTTAATATATTTATTTTAATTTATTTGAGAAGTACCTAAAGTTTACAAATATGACAAACATACTCTACTAAAATCTTCTATGCACCTAATTTTCTCTACCAGTGTTGATAAATATTGTACTAACTGCCACATATGGTTCCATTGCTCGCTCTGGGATCTCTTATCTGTTGAACTACCTGAAGCACCCTATTTTGTCTGACCTGGGTAGTGAAGCAGAAAGTAAGTTGATGTGGGTACAACCAGAAAGGACAGCAAAGTAGATTAACATTATCATTTCCTACAGCCATGTGTAGTGTCCTGTGGGTGTGAGCAAATGATTACCTGCGAATCAGGTGTTAAGAGAACATATATTCTCCATATGTTGCGCTTAGTCTAACTGCCTCTGCCCTTTCTGGTGTGTTGCACAGGTTAACATTCAACCTTCTGAATGGCACCGCTCTATACTGCTGCCTCAGTCCTGGTTGGATTTTATGAATCGGACCTACAGTGCCGTCCTGCAGGTAATTTTGAGGTACATAATACTGTGCACAATTTGGCCATCAGCAAAATATCAGATTCTAAGTCAAGCCAGTGCCATCACAAAGCAGGAAGCAAATAGTAATTGTAGTTCATAACTGTGGAGGAGGTCATTACTGCTTGCATTTAGTTACTTTCCTATTTTGCTTCCCCTCTGAGAAAACATTTTGTGAGAAGCTTGGCATTTACCAGATTGTTTTCTAAAAACCTCATTTTACAAGGCAATAGAGCCTGGTTTTGTTGCTTCTGACATCCCTCACTGGGGATGTAGTAGCTTTGTTTAACTCCTTATGTTTCTGTAGTATCTCTCATGTGAGTGAGCCAAAAGAGACTATGGGATAAGATGAGTATCCTGGATCATACATAATTCAGTATTTCTAAGCAACTACTAGAATAATCACTTTTAGAGATTAAAGGCAAAAGTTCGGAGATCCCAGTTCACCAGAAGACTTGTGTGAGGATTTTTTTCCCTTTGAACACCTGAAGGTCTTCTTGTCTTCTGTTATGTTTTCTCGTGTGCTTAAGCACTTCTGGCAATTAGTGCTTTCAGCATGATTTTGAGACTGAAATCAACCTCATTGTGATGATCTTACAGGTCTTGAGTTAGGACAGAACCTGGGGAAATGTTTGTGTTTGGGGAAATTGCTGTAGGTTTTTGCATAGTTTTTTATGACCTTCTATTTACTCCATGTATTGTATATGCTTCTTTAATCTCTGTGGAGATATATTTTGAGGGACATCTGGATTTACAAGACTGACTTTCTTGTGTTCTCGGGTTTCTATGCACAGTCAAACTGCAAGTGTTCAGTGCCTGAAAAACTCAGTTTAGGTGCCTGTATTTTTTCATTTAAGGCTTAACCTAATAAGCTGCAGTAACTAACAACCTAAAGAAGATGAGATGTAGTTGTCTGATAGTTGGAAACTAAACACTAAAGCAAAGCTGCTTAGTATGTTTAGATGACACAGATTCGGGCCTCTAACAATTGTTGTCTCCTTCAAGGTACAGAGAGCAGTTGTAGAACTGACATTGAGGTCATGGAAAGGAGAAAGATGAGGATTTCTTCTTTAGGCAGTGAATCAAGAAAGTTATGTTTTCCTTTTAGAATCCTTTCTAGCTAGCAGGCTTCTAAATCTCATTCCCTGTTGTTGCACCCCTTCCATAGAATGCATCTTTGCATTGACTAGGAGAGATGTCTCAGTATCTGTGGCTGTTTGTGCCATCTGCAATTTGTTTTGCTCACTCATAATGAAAAAATCACAAATTTTTGTTTAATGTTTACTTAATACTGTATATTACAGTGGGATCCTGTATGAAGAGCAGTCAAGTTCACTTATAAAGTAGCCCTCAACTGAAAGGCTACATCTGTTACCTAAGTGTTCTCTAAAGAGATGTTGTGGTTATTGGTCATGTAAGATCCACTTCTGACTTACTCTGTAATTCTGTAGGGGAGACAGGCAGAGCTGGAGATGCAGTTAAAACGTGGAAAGGAGAATCCTGAAGAGGTGCAGTACAAACAGTTCACAGCCTGGCTCTGGTAAGGAACTCACTGTCTGTTCATGATCGCTTGTAGTGCCAAGGGAGGGGGTAGAGGAAGGCATGAGTCCCAGACCTTAGAGATAACAGAGAAAGTCTGGACAAAGGAATATTTTTCCCTTGGTAGAGGAGGATCAAGTTAGAGAAGATTTAGGTAAACTGGATATTCACAAGTCTATGAATCGCAGAATCATTACGTTTGGAAAGGACCCTCAAGATCATCTAGTCCAACCGATAGCCCTACACTACTCTTATCCCTAAATCATCCCCTGAAGAAACACATCTATCCTCTTCTTAAAAACCTCCAGGGATGGTGACTCCACCACTTCCCTGGGCAGCCTATTCCAATATCTAAGCACTCTTTCAGTAAAGAAATTCTTCCTAATATCTAATCTAAACCTACCCTGGCTCAGCTTGAGCCCATTCCCTTTAGTCCTGTCACTAGTCACAAGGGAGAAGAGGCCAACACCTGCCTCCCTAGAATGACCTTTCAAGTAGCTGAAGAGAGCGATAAGGTCTCCCCTCAGCCTCCTCTTCTCCAGGCTAAACAAGCCCAGCTCCCTAAGCCTCTCCTCATAAGGCCTGTTTTCCAGACCCCTGATTAGCTTAGTTGCCCTTCTCTGCACCCTCTCAAGTAGCTCAATGTCCTTCCTAATCTGCGGTGCCCAAAACTGCACACAGTACTCGAGGTGTGGCCTCACCAGTGCCGAGCAGAGTGGCAAGATCACCTCCCTGCTCCTCCTGGTCACACTATTCCTGATGCAAGCCAGGATGCCATTGGCCTCCTTAGCCACCTGGGCACACTGCTGACTCATGTTCAGCCGGCCGTCAATCAGCACCCCCAGGTCCTTCTCTGCTGGGGAGCTCTCCAGCCACACCTTCCCGAGCCTGTAGCGCTGCTGGGGGTTGTTACGCCCAAAATGCAGGACTTTACATTTAGCCTTATTAAAACTCATCCCATTGGTCTCTGCCCATCTATCCAGCCTATCTAGGTCCCTCTGCAGAGCCTGCCTACCCTCAAGCAGATCGACACTCCCACCCAGCTTAGTGTCATCTGCAAACTTACTAAGGGTGCACTCTATCCCCTCATCCAAGTCATCAATAAAGATGTTGAACAGGAGAGGCCCCAACACTGACCCCTGAGGGACACCACTCGTGACCGGCCGCCAACCAGACTTGACTCCATTGAGCACAACCCTCTGGACTCGGCCATCCAACCAGTTTTTGATCCAGCCAAGGGTGTGCTCATCCAAGCCACGAGCAGCCAGTTTCTCAAGGAGAATGCTGTGGGAAACTGTGTCAAACGCCTTGCTAAAGTCAAGGTAGACAACATCCACAGCCCTTCCTTCATCTAATAAGCGGGTTACCCCATCATAGAAGGAGATCAGGTTAGTCATACAGGACCTGCCTTTCATGAAGCCATGCTGAGTGGACCCGATCCCCTGGCCGCTCTGCAAGTGCTGCAGAAGCGCACTCAGGATGATCTGCTCCATCAGCTTTCCTGGCACAGAAGTCAGACTGACAGGCCTGTAATTTCCCGGATCATCCTTCCTTCCCTTCTTATATATGGGAGTAACATTGGCTGATTTCCAGTCTGCTGTTACCTCCCCAGTCAGCCAGGACTTTTTGAAAAATGAGTCCTGATGGGATATGCCTGCAAGTACAGAAGAAGCTGGCAGAAGTCATTGCTGGGCCACTCTATCATAATCTTTGAAAGGTTCTGGAGAACCAATATTGCTCCAGTCTTCAGAAAGGGCAAGGAGGAGGAGCCTGGAAACTACAGGCCAGTTGGCCTCACTTCCATCCCTGGAAAGATGATGGAGTAGCTTGTTCTGGACATCATCTCAAAGCATGTGGAGCAAAAGAGGGTTATCAGAAGTAGTCAACATGGATTCACCAAGGGGAAGTCATGTCTGACTAATCTGTGATGTCATGACTGGATGGGTAGATAAGGGGAGGATAGTTGGTGTTGTTTACCTTGACTTTAGCAAGGGTTTTGACACCATCTCCCACAGTATCCTCACAGGCAAGCTTAGGAAGTATGGGTTAGATGAATGGACAGTGGGGTAGACTGAAAACTGGCTGAAGGGCAGAGGTCAGAGGGTTGTCATGAATGGTGTGGAGTTCAGTTTGAGGTCTGTAATGACTGGTGTTCCCTAGGGGTCAGTACTAGGCCAAGTACTGTTTAATATGTTCATCACTGACCTGGATGCAGGAATAGAGTGTACCCTCAGCAAGTTTGCTGATGACACAAAACTGGGAGGAGTGACTGACACACCAGAAGGTTGTGCTGCCATCCAGCATGACCTGGACAGGCTGGAGAGTTGGGCAGAGAAAAACCTTATGAAACTCAACAGGGGCGAGTGTAGAGTAATGCACCTGAGGAGGAATAACCCCATGAACGTGTAAAGGTTAGGGACTGGTCTGCCGGAAGGCAGCTCTGTGGAAAGAGACCTGGGAGTCCTGGTGGACAACAGGATGACCGTGAGCCAGCCTTGTGCCCTTGTGGCCAAGGAGGCCAATGGCATCCTGAGGTGCATCAAGAATAGTGTGGCCGGCAGGTTTAGGGAGGTTATTCTCCCTGTCTGCTTTGCCCTACTGAGGCCACATCTGGAGTACTGTGTCCAGTTCTGGTCTCCCCTGTTCAAGAAGGACAGGGAACTTCTGGAGACCATACAGAAAGTGCTGCAAAAATGATTAGGGATCTTGAACATCTCTCTTATGGCCAAAGGCTGAAAGAGCTGGGGCTGATTAGCCTGGAGAAGAGAAGACTGAGGGACAGTGTTATCAATGCTTATAAATACCTAATGGGTAGGTGTCAGGAGGATGGGGCCAGTCTTTTTTCCGTGGTACCCAGTGACAGGACAAGAGGCAGTGGGCACAAACTGGAACATAGGAAGTTCCGTGGGGCTTTGGGGGGGGTTTTTTGGTTCTTTTTTCGGTTTTGGGGGTTTTTTTTGTTGGTGTTTTTTTGTTTGTTTTGTTTTGGGGGTTTTTTTGGTTGGTTGGTTTTTGTTTAACCCCCCTACGCAACTTAACTAAACCCAGCAATGGTTTCCAAACAAGTGAAAGCCATTGCTGCTACTACCAGGAGCGTGCTGCTACAGACAGAACCCCCCAAGAAAGACACAGCTGTTCAGGTCAGTGGCTGCATAGAGTGTCTAAGCGTGGCAGTGTTACCAGAAGACTCTGTGAAGAACACCTGCCTATGAGGCGAGCAGGTGAATGACTTGCTTTGCTTGGTGGCAGAGCTTAAGAAAGAGGTTGAGAGGCTTAGGAGCATTAAGGAAAGTGAGAGGGAAATAGACTGGTGGAGTCATGCCCTTTTGACCTCAGACAAGTCCAGCACCACATGGTGAAGCATTGCTCCTCTTATCAGGAAGACTGACCAAATCAAGTAATTGAGGGGGAATGGAGATGGGTCCCTGCTCGAAAAGGTAGAAAAGTTCCCCCTCCACCCCCATCACCTCCCCAGGTGCCCTTGAAGAACAGATATGAGGCCCTGCATCCAGAAAGCCAGGCAGAGGATAGTCATGAGGAAGATCTGTTGGGAAGATCTCCCAGGTGTATCCCATCTACTAGACGGATTAAAACCTCAGGTACAAAAAAACCCAGGAGGGTGCTAGTAGTTGGAGACGCTTTACTGAAAGGCACTGAGGCACCCATTTGTTGCCCAGACAACATTTCTAGAGAGGTTCGTAGTCTGCCGGGGGCTCAGATTCGTGATATAATGAAAAGATTGCCACACCTGGTTA
>VWZX01005072.1:0-246267 GCA_013399015.1 Galbula dea
TCCCTTCCCTTCCCCCCCTCCTCCCGGCGGGCTCCCAGCGCCATCTGCTGGCTCTTCTGGGCATCTCCGCCGCGCCCGGCGCTTGTGCGGTATGGTGGAAGGATGCGAGATCTCCTGTTCTCAAATGCCATCCCACCCCCATCATCTCCAAGGGCTGCTCCTCAGGAGGTGACGGGCTCACCCGTCACATATGGACCTGCACTTCTTCCTTGTCTGCAAAGGCGCCGGAGGGGGACCAGCGGAAACCATGGAAAACCAGGCGAGGGGCGGTAGCTGGGTGCCCGGGGGGGTCAGATGAGGAGTGCTGGGATCGGGAAGGCGGTCGAGGAGCCTGTGCCTCTTGCACAAAGACTCTCTCATCCCAGCGATTACCCAGGCCATTCCGTTGGCTCTTTCTGGCCCTGACCACTCTTGTACTTTCCAGCTTTCACACCACAGCAAAGTCCCCTGCAGCCCCACATCTTTATCTCTTCTGCTCCTGTTTCTCAGGTCCTTTCAAGTCCTGCCCTCTCAACACCACTCCAGGGCCTCTCCTGCTCAAACCCTCCCCAGGGCTCCACCTGGCCCCAGTCACCTCGGAATTCCCGGAATGATAGTGCCCTCACCTCCTACTGTGCAGCCACTGATCCTCTGCTGCCCAAGCACAGCCTGCCCACTGCGTCCTCCGGCTCTATGGGACAGTCTCCTTTTCCCAGCTGTGAGTGAAGTAGATCCTGGCTTCTACTTCTTGCAGATGTTTTGGATACCTGGGTGCTGGCTGTGCTTACCTCAAATCCACCAGACAGGATTCTGAGAGAAGCAAGTGAAGACAAGTGTGAAGAAAGTCTAAGTCTCACTACGCTGAGACTTCTCCCTTATATTTATTCCTTTGTTGTTGTTGGTGGTGGTTTTGGTTTGTTTGTTTTTGGTTTTGTTTTCTCCCATAACTACTCACTGAATCTTCAGAAGTGAATAATTCACCTCCCACCTTGCTGCTTACACTGTGGTCCTCTGCAGTCCCACACTCCATATGTCCACTGCTCCTCCACTGCAGTCCTCTGTTGGGTTTTCCTCACTCAGTTACTGCCCTTGTGAGGAGGAGGGAGAGTAAAGCCAAAAGTGCCATCCCCACAGCAGATGCTGCACTGGCTCTGTAGGCCTTGGACCTTGCCCTTTGGAGATACCCAGAAACTGCAAATTACCATCTAATAAGAGCACGCTCTTTCTTCAGGTAGCCTGGTGTGTGGTTGCCCTTGAAAATGTGCCACTGGCCTAACCTTGGGCTTACTCAAAGCAGTGCTAAGGGATTAATTTGTTTTATGCCATGTTGTTCCTAGAATCTGACATTTACCCATGATTAAATCATGGCTTTCTTTTCCTTCTGTCAAGAAAAAGAAAGTAGCATCTCCATTATTTTTTCTTGTCTCATTTAAGGAGATTATATTACTGGGCCAAGGTTTACCCTTCAAGCCTGCCCCACACAGAAGGGGCATTTGGCTCAGAGGCATGGTGTTGGTGTTTACTCCCAACATCTGTAGGAATATTCCACTCCTCCACCCTCCCACCCCTGCCCAGGCACAATGAAAGAGTTAAGTTCCCTGGTTATCTGGGCCACATGGGAGCTAGAAACAGGTGAATGTGGGGCAGCCTCCAGCCTCCTGAGGAGGACATGGTTCTGACTCTCACCCTCTTCCTGAATAGGGCTTTGAATTGTTTCTGTTAAAGGAAGCCATATCTGCTCCAGGAAAGATGCTGTTCAGTATCAGTAGGGAGAGAGAGCTGCCCAGAGGATGCTCTGGTTTGAGATGGGGCTGAGCAGATGTCTGGCTCAGGGCTGCACAGAAAGCGCCTTGACACACTCAGGGATCAGTGTGGGAATCCTCTCTACATGGGTATCCAATTGGCAGGGATAATGGCCCTTCTGCACCAAATGTGTGTTCGTGGCATGTGGGGACAAAGAATGGCAAGAAGTAAGACCGTGGCTTGAAGGCCTGGTCTATGCTTTCAGTACTGTTAGTGCATCTTGTGTCTTGAATCATAAATGGAAACTGCACCCACTGGGTGGTGTGGAAACAAAGCAGGCACAATTTGGCCCTCTGTGTAACAAACAAATAGTCAGTTAAAATCATTGCCAGCCGCAGTGTGCCTGGGGTAGTGGCTGTGTGCAGTGCATCTAGTGCACTACTCCATAATCTTGCATTTTTGCAGAGCCTGAGTAATTTAGGAACTGCTCTTACAGACTCACTGAGGGAGCACCTTGATGGCAGGGCAGCAGCCATGTGATGGTGGGCAGTGAGAGCAGTTCTCCCAGAGCACTGCTGCAGCAGGCAGGAGGATTAATCTAAGTCTGTTTTCCAGAACTGATTTAACACTGTGTTCATTCATCTGCAGCTCCTGCTGAAAAAATTCATATTTCAGATCTGATTTTCCTGTTTCCAAGGCTGAAAGGCTTCCTTCTCTAGGGAGCAGTAGTTCTGCAAGAGAACAACAAGTAGGAGCCCTAGGGAGCAGTAGTTCTGCAAGAGAACAACAAGTAGGAGCCCTAGGGAAGCAGCAAAAGGGAAGGAATATTTTATCTTTAGTAACTGGTCATTTCCATTTTGGAGGCAGTGAAAAGAGAACCATCTGGTGGGTGTTGAATATTCACTATGTAAACAGTGACCTGGTTATGAATATGTGCATGTGTTATTGTTATTTATTATTTATAGGATTCCCTAGGTGTGCATGACACTTCACAAGCAGAAAGGCAGACTATGGCTCCTGCACCTTGATATTCCCAGTGTAAATTTAACATAATGCTCACCAGCAACAAAGCATGCCAGGTGAGGCTTGGCAACCAGGGGTGAGGAGGAAGGTTCAACCCCTGTGCAAAAGGGCAGTGCCCAACTTCTGGAGCAGTAGCTGCTCCTGCTGATAGCAGATTGCTTCGGATGACCACCTTCACATATTCATGCCCATAACTTTGGAGTTTAATCCTCCCCTGCAAAAAAATACCATTTACAAGTATTATTTTAATTATCTACTTAAGAATTCTGCTCCTGAAATGTCCTGCCTGGAAATGATTCAGAATGAAAGGAACCTTGGTTCAGTACCTTTCCTCACTAAGGTATTCATTTGGGTGTGATAGGACTGCTCAGCTGGCTTGAGCTTTGTGGCTCAGGAGCTTCAAATCAGTCAACTGAAACAAAAAGAAGACATGTTGTTCTGCATTTTTCCTTCTAGCCAAAGTGTCTTGGAAGCAAGGAGAAAAGTCCCATCAAGTCCCAGGATGACACCTTGTTGTCAGAGTATACTGCCTGATGCTGAAGCCTGCGGGGGATGGTGGGGATTCGGGAGCACCCAAACACCTGCAGAGAATGCTCAGAGCTCTGCAGGAAGAAATGCCTGTAGTTACTTCCCCCTTCTCTTGTCATTACTCTCCTTTTCACTATCTGAGCTATTCTGTAGGGGTTTTGCCACAGCACTCAGCCAGTCCTCTGCTGTCAAGCCAGTACTGTGGGTAGGGTTTGACGAAGGGAGCAATGGTAATCACTTGGGTCTTAGTCATAGGATCTTGGGTCCCTTCAGAGGACACTGCCCAAACCACTATGGGGACAGGACTCAGGGTCAGTTGCAGGGCTAGGGGGTTGTAGAGAAGGATGAACCACAGCCAGTAACAACAACCCTCGTCTGAGCTCAGGGCCATAAGTGCCTTCCCTCCTATAATGCTGCCTTCCCATCTATCTACGTTTTCCCTTCCTGCTGTTATGCTCTGACACCGTGAACCTTATTCAATTGCAGAAGTTTGTTTAGTGACGCCACCAGCAAGCAACAAATGAGTCAAATGTTTATTTTTGCAACAGCTTTTCTAACACAGCAGGATGTGTTGTAAATTGTGACTTAGTGCACTTGTTTCAAACAGTCCTGGTGCTTTGTTGCACAGGCCAGCTGGAATGGCCCAGAGCATTATCAACAACGACATATCCCAACTCCTTGGAAAGATGTTGGCCATTTGGTCTACCTTCTTCGCTCCCCAAAAGATGTTTAGGTGTTTATATGACTCCAAGAATGAAGGAGGTAGGCTAGGAAGGGCAGGGAGACACTTAAGGACTTTCACACAGAAAGAGGCAATGTTAGTGACTGGTCTATACTTTGTGGCAAGAGCTCTGTATTCCTTGTTGAGCACCTGTAAACAGCTGGTGTGCCACAGTCACAGGACTCTCCCTGTTAGTCATCACCCATGTCAGAAGAATGTAGCCATCATGGCAGCTCCCTGGTTGCAGGAGGAGAAGCTGTTCCAGGTAGCCAGCACCAACTCTGGAATAACATAGAAATGCAAATCAGCTAATCAGCTTCCTTGTACCCTAGGCATGAAGTCTTGTTTTAAAAACAAATAAACAGACAAGAACCCCTGTAAGTTAGAAGACTCCTAAGACACATTCTAGAAAGCAATAATTTTTCCCCTTGTCTACATATAGCCTTGGTGCTCACACTACTGGGACCACCTCAGTCTTGGACTTCCTGGCAACAGCCTGGTTTGTGTGGTGGGTTGCTATTTGGATATTCAGAAGGTGGGTCTTGTTTGATAGACAAGAAACATCTTTTACAGCCTACTCAACAACTTATTCTTCATTTGGAGGCAATTGACCTTTTGTCAATAAACCTTTCCTTTGTATTCTGAAGTGCTGGAAATCCATTTGATAAAGAACATCATAATGGGAAAAGGTGGAAAACAAACCCTTTTGAAGAGTGGAGTTCTAGGTGCATTTTTCCCTTCAGTTCCACTTCTCCTCTTTTTATTGATCTGAAAATGTCTCTCAAACACGAAGATACAGTAAGCCATGGATGTGTCATTAGATGGCAGATTATTTACTCATTGCCTTTGAAGTGTCTGGATTAGTTTTCAATGCACACCACTATCGGAACCATACATGTCCCTGCATAAATACCCTGTGCACCACGCAATGCCTCCTTGCTTAGTTTGATTCTGAATTATAAGATGGGAAATTTGTAAGGAGAAAACAGCATCTTTATCAGCCTAGGGAAGGCTGGATGCACTAGCACCCTAAGGCAGGAGGTACGGCTGTACAAACCCCTGTCTTCCTCAACACTGTCCTTGAAGGAAGGAGGAGGGAGGGCAGGAGAAAATTGGCCAGATGGGAAATGAAAAAGAGGTTCAGTAGCTTAAGTCATAAATTCAGATACTGTGTGCACTTGACAGTGTGCTAAAGTCATGACCATCTGCCAACTGCTTAGTTACCATCTCTTCCCTTGTTAATAAGTGTCCTCCTCACTGAAACCCCCAGCACAACTGATGCAGCACAACTGGCAATCTAGGTCAAAATGATTAAAATACAACTACCTATGCTGTCAATCTGCCTGACCTGGGTGCTGAGTGTCCCTTCAGCTCTTGAGTGCTTGCACAACAGATACAATGCTCCAAGTCCTTCAGTCTTTCTTTCAGGGGTTTCCAAAACACAGTCTAAAAGGAAAGACAGGGAATAGGATGGCTTCTAGAGAAGATATGATAGCCACTTTCAAGTACGTAAAAGACTGTAGAGGGGAAAGATTTTATATGATCTCTGTATCCACTGGGCATGTGGTAAGGACTATGGCCTTATATTGCTGCAATGAACTGTTGACTTAGGTGTGAGGACATACTCTGGAAGGATAACAATGACCTGAATGGATTGCCTGGCAGTGGTGGAGAATCTCCTCTACCAGAGATCTCTGGGACCTGATCAGATTTTTGGCTGCGAGGCATAGGTATACTTGGGGCAAGGATATGGAGAAACTGGGAAAGATGTTTGAGTTGGCCTCTGAAGGTCATTTCTGACTCTGAGTAGGAGCTTAGCATTAGTTTACTGTTTCAGGAAGATCAAGTCCACCCTGACAACCTCAGCAGTATGACCCAGAGCTGAATGAGGAAAGGACTGATCTCCCTTTTCCTCTCAGTATTCATTTCTGCACTTAGGCAGATTGGAAGCTGATCGGCATAAAGGCACACAGCTCTGCTGCCAACCGTGCTCCATGCTATATTTGTTTTGTTGCTATACTGAAGACATCAGGTCTCACCTGCCAGTTATTGTGGCCATTCAACTTTACTTAACCAAACAGGAAACCTCTCCAGACACTGTGGGCATTCAAATTTTGAAAGCTAACTAACTGGGAAAATCTTAAAAAAAGCTCACAAAAACTTCATAAGTCTTGTATTAAAGTGATAAGGTGAGGCAAGCAGCACTGGGTTTATCACAGAGAGCATTCACAGAATCACAGAATCACAGAATATCTCAAGCTGGAAGCGACCCACAAGGATCATCCAGTCCAGGTCCTATTTAGGCACAGGACAACCCTAAAATCACACCATGTTCCTAAGTGCAATGTCCAATTGCTTCTTATACTTCATGAGAGTTGGTGCCATGACAGCCTCCCTGGGGAGCCTGTTCCAACACTCCATCACTCTCTCAGTAAAGAAGCTTTTCCTAACATTCCACATGAATTTGTTCTTTTCTTCCAAACAATCATAGGAAACAGCAGAGATTAACTCACCCATTTCAGAGAAAAGTCACCATCAGGCTATATCCTGAATGCTAAAAAGGGGCTGTCTGAGGCAATGTACATTTTGAGATGGAAGAAACGATACATAATTTGGGATGCAATTTAAAGTGAGACCTCAGAAGATATTGAGCAGGCATAACAGAGCATGGCATTAACCAGAACTATATTTTATTCTGCTTAAAACATCTGAGCACAAGGAACTAGGACATCTGGGCACCAAATTATCAGAACTGTTATTTGCCAGTCAACATCATGTGTAGCCCAGGTTATTGAACTAGAAGATGAAAACACCAGCTGGCTGACAACTGTATAGATTATGCCAGTGGCTTCCCAAACACTTGCTAAAGGAACAAATGTATTGGGAAAGGGTTCATACCAGGGAAAGACCCTCCATCCAGCCAGCAGATGAGAGTGGACTGTTGACACTCAGTGGCATTAAGAATAGGGTGAGAGAGAGGGGCTGGCTGCAGTATACTGTTCGGATTTCTGGAGAACATCTGTATAGTAGGTAATAACAATAAATTGCTCTTACAGGTGTAACCCGTGCCCAGCTGTCAACGTCTTCCAGAGAAAGATGTGCACTGTAGTCCCTACCATATTCAAAAGAAAGGGAAATCTTGGCACGTGGGTGAAGTGATTTACCTAAGATTAAAAAGCAACATGTGGAAATACTCCCCCTCTGGGTCACAACCAGACTCTGTTCAGGGAAATTCTATCTCCCCAGAGAAGGAAAAGGGAGATAACATTTCTGAGTGCCATACATCCAAGTTCTCTTGTTATGTTGATTTTACAGCAGGAGAAAATCAAGTTTCTTCAAAATAACTGCTGTTCTCATCATTCACTTACCCTGTTCTAATCTCTTTGTTTATCCATCTCTCTTATATACAAGTGTATATGCAAATTCATCCTCAGACAACTTCTCTCCCATTCTGCCAACAGCTCATCATATCAACACAACAACACTAAAAGAGGAATTTTTTTACTGTATTCTAAAATATGAAACCAGGATTTCAACAGTGACAAATCATAATCATCAATTTACAGGAACATTTTAATGAGAATGTGGGGATAATGCTTCATCATTCTTCCATTCCAGGGAAAAACATTTATTTTTTCCTTTCCTTTCCTTTCCTTTCCTTTCCTTTCCTTTCCCTTCCCTTTCCTTTCCTGCTACAGCTTATGATGCTCCCTACGCAGACAGGATTAATGTCTTTCATGAGATGCAGTCCCTTCAGTCAGGTATCTTTCATGATATTAAAAGGTTTCTCTAATTCTTTTTATTGTTATTTTGATGTCAGCTGTTAAAATATGGAGAAAACACTGTCTGATTATTTAAAGATAAAATCTAGGCTGGGTCATGTATCTCTATTGCAAGGCTCAGTCTACTTTAAGTTGATGAGTTGAGGGAATATTGAAGGTTTTTTATTCTCAGTAGTCGTGACAGGAGAATGAGGGAGGTGGGAGTGAAAGCTTGATCAGTTCTGAGCAGCTTTCCCTCCAGTTCTGCTGAAGGTGTCTTTTAGTTGTTTGTCACAGCAGATCTAGTGCCTACAGACTTGGTGTGCATTTGCTTTTATTATTGCCACTGTTTTTCTCAGACATGTTGAATCATGTCAGTTATCTGGGGGGAAAAAAAGTTATATCTGATAAAGAACCCTTGAACAATTAGTTGTTTCATCACTCTCCAGTCTAGTGCACGTGGAGGGGACAAACACAGCCACTCTGCCCTTCAGGCCTCTCTCCCTACAAACGGAGACACAGAACACTTTTGTTTTTTTCTCAAACTCCAGGCAAAGGGTGAGTCTCTTTTGGAGAACTAGAGTCTGTGCTAAGGGGCTGGTCAGTAAGCTTAGGACCCAAGATTGGTTAAATGCATCTTTCTTTGACTTTTGATAAGTGCAGAGTTTGACTGTCTCCAGGGGCAAAACTGCAGCTCAGCAGCCCTCTTTTCTCCCCTTCTCTTGTCATGGGTGTCTCATCTGTGGAGGGAGAAAGGGATGCTTTTCATCAGAGCCAGGAGGGTGCAGCACGTAGGTGTGTAGGAGATTGTGAGGCTGTGCACAGCGCCTGTGTAGACAGTACAGGGGCTGCGTGGGTGGGCAGAGGGGGATGAGGGTAGGCAGCTGTCAGAGGGTAAACACACCTCTCAAAGATTCTACCAGCATGTCATACTGCCCAGTCACCATCTGCCCAGCACAAAGCATTTCCTATCTGCCGGCTGTTGTACAAAGGTACCCTGCACCCCAGGAAGGCTTTGAACCTGCAGAAATTCTCCCTCAAATTTCTCCTTGCCTCAGATGCCAGTTCCAAGAGGAGCAGCTTTGGGGTGGCAGAAAGACGCTGTGAGACCTCACTTTGCCTCCCTCACCCACACTGCGGGAAGAAAGGATGCTTTGCAGGCTGGAGCCAGTAGAACCTTCCTTCCCACCCCTCTGCTCTCCCCACGGGACTTTTCAGAACCTCAGAGCCCCAGTCACACCCTTCTCTTCCCAGGGCCGCGGATAGCGTGCGAGGGGAGTCGGAGGGACTCGCAGGAAGTGCTGAAGAGACAGCTCCGGGCCGGGAGGGCCGGGACAGGGACAGAGATAGGAGTAGGGACGCGGATAGGGGCAGGGGCAGAGCCTGGGACAAGGAGAAGGACTGGACACGGACGGAGTCAGGGGAGGTAGAGGACCGACCGAGAACAGAACTGTGGGGGAAAGAGAGGTGGGACAGGTTGAAGAGAGGACAAGGGCTGAAAAGCGTTTGGATAGGGATAGAGACAGGGAAGGAGACCGAGACAGACAGGCACAAGACAGGGACAGACAAGAGGGACAGGGAAAAGGCCGAACCAGGTGGAACAGGAAAAGGGCAGAAGGGGAAGGAGGGGAGAGGAAGAGGGGAAAGAGATAGGGAGAAAGAGAAGAGGAGGGAGAGGGAAAGGGAGAGGGAGAGGAAGAGGGAGGGCAGGCGCTGGGCTGCATTCCGACTCGGCTGCCGTGGGGGTCTCGGAATGGCCGAGGGTGGCCGCAGTACCAGGCAGCTGCGGCGACTCCACCGGCGCCAGACCGGGCGGTAGCGGGCGGCCACCTGCCGCGCCCTGGGACGAGGAGGGGACTGCAAGGTGGTGTCGTGCAGCCCCCCGGCCGCCGGAGCTCTGCAGACACAGCGGCTCCGTGGAGCCCCTGGGGCTGCCGGCGAGGATATGCTTGGGGTGCCGGGGCACCCTCACCACGACCCAGCTAGCTCTCTTGCCGCGTTTGGTCCCCCGACATGTCCTGTGCCCTGGCTATGCAGGTCGAGCCTTGGGGCCGGGGGCCAGGACCAGGGACGCCTTCCCGCCCCGCGGCGATGAGCCGTGCCCGGCCGGAATCTCGGCTGCGGCTGCGGGTCCGCCCCGGCTCGGTAGCCCAGCGCCGCAGGTTGCATCCGGACAGCACTTGACCAGCTGTTTTGTGCATTTTCTAATTTTGTGCAGAGCAGGGCAGTGGTCATAGAGTTAATCTGTAGATCCGTGGCTTTAAAGGATAAATTAGAGCATTGGATTTGATCCGTATTGCAGTGGATTAGAGAAACCTCTTCCCCCTCCCCTTTTCCTCCTTCCCCCTTCAATTCACTCCCCCCTCCTCCAGCACCACCTTTTTTCCTCTCATGCAATACCAAAACTGACCCTGCCTGGCAGAGGGACTCTGCTAGGCGAGCAGAGTGGTGTCCACACCTACGGCACACCGCGGGAGCTGGCTCTCCCCTCCAGCCTCCGCAGCCCCTCCCGGGGCATCGCTGCTGCAAGTTCCCCGGAGACGCCGGGGAGTCTCCTCCGGACGCCGAGGAGCGGTCGCTGCCCAAGGGCTCTCCCTTTGCCCCGGGCCGGCTGGGGCCGTGGTGCGACGGCGAGGGAGAGCGATCCCCGGAGGGCATTTCCCGGAGGCAGCGGGGCCGGGACCCGGCAGGAAATGGAAGGATGAAGTGTGCAGCCGGAGCGGTGATGTTCCTTCTCTCCTTGCTTTCCCCTGCAGGAACGTAATCCGCAATGCTAATTCTTAGGTTGCTCAATGTTGTCGCTCCAGCCTACTTCTTATGCATCTCCCTAGTGACCTGCGTCCTCCAGATCTTTCTCTTCATCCCCAGCATGTTCAGAGACCCTTCCACCACCCCACTTTTCTCTCCTGCTCTGCTGCATGGGGCCCTCTTCCTCTTCCTCTCAGCTAATGCCCTGGGCAACTACATCCTTGTGATCCAGAGCTCCCCCGAGGACCTGGGGAAGGGCTTAAACTTGGGCAAAGGAGCCGAAGTAATGGAGGACTGGCTGGATGGAAGCAGGTCCCCTGGCTCAGCCTTGCCTAGCACTCACTTCTGTAGACTGTGTGCCAGAGTCACCCAGAGGCATGACCACCACTGTTTCTTCACAGGGAACTGCATTGGGAGCCGGAACATGCGAAACTTCATCATGTTCTGTCTCTACACCTCCCTGGCTTGCCTTGACTCCCTGGTGGCAGGCATGGCTTACATTTCTGCTGCACTCTCCATGTCCTTTGCGAATCCACTGGCCTTCCTCACTCTTCTGCCTCACTCCATCAGCCAGTTCTTCTCAGGTAAGGACTCTTTCCTTGGAGATGAGGAGCGTCTTCCTCCTCCAGGGCTCCCAGGTTTGGGGGGAAATGATCTTCCTCAGGTAGCTGTGTGTGGGGACTGGTGGTGGGGAAATGGACAAGTGGGAGAATTGGTTGTGTTGAATGAAGTCCTCCTGAGAGGCTAGACACAGACTTTGCAAAGTACTTTACTTCACCTGAAGTAGAGGCTGGACCCACTCTAGGTTGCAGCCACAGCCTTATGCATTAGGCTCTGGAAAACGCTTCTTAGCTAGATTCCCAGTGATAGAATAGGGCTATCTGTCATGCAGTGAGTGTGTTGCAATTTGAAGTAGGAGAGGGATTTCACTTATTGTACTGCAGGTGAGGATCTTTTGTCTGTCCTACAGGCAAAGTTAAGGGTCTGTAGGTTTTTGTATCCTACAAGTCTGCAGGTTCTCTAGATCCCAGCAGAGATATTCTTATTCTCTTCATCCAGGTCCACTCACTCCCTCTACTGTCACCCACCTTCTGCCTCCTGGCAGTACAGACTTACTGAGATCTTGCCATCCTTCCAGCATGCAAGAATTGGGGTTCAGGCAACAGAAACCAAGAGAGGAGTTAATGTGTCATGATTAGCCACTCTTTCATGACTGCAGTCTGGGACACAGGTCCACAGACAACTAGGGGGAAATTCTGTGTGCCTTCTCTTAGCAAGAGCTCCACACTAAAAGCAAATACCTCTTTCTCATCGTCCTTATCCTTTACTCTTCTGTGTGCTCCCTCCCTTTTCCCTTTCTCCCTGTTTTTCCACAAATCCCCACAACCTTTCCCCTTACCCCTCCTGGTTCTGCTCCTGAAACTCTTCATCTACTCTTCCAGCCATGCCTCTTTCAACATGCCTTCAAACTCTTCAACATCAACCCTTTCTATGTCCAAAAACCTAGGCTCTAAACCCAAGAGCTAGATAAAACCTGGTCCCAAAGAAAGGACTGCAGATGAGACTGCTACTCAGCCCTGAAAGCAACTGCAGAAAAATGCCATTTCCTCTCTTATGCACCTCATGCCTTACACACTTAGATCAACTTTTGTTAGACTAAAATAGGTATCCCATATATTTTAGCTTTGCAGATTTAGCTGAGCTCAGTAAGAAGGACCCAGAGTCTGTTTTGGCTTGTGCAGCAACACCAGAAATGCTGATTATGATCTGAGCATGGAGTCTCTACTGCTGGGGATACAAGAGCCAGAAAGGCCCCAGCTTGCTTTTTGGATTCCAGGCTATGTTTGCAGGGTTGACATCTGAAAACAAACAAATCTCTCTCTGCTTGGCAAATAAGCATATTTGTCATGGTAATCACTAGGGACACTAAACATTAAATCCTGCCATGTCATTTTTCTGGAGTCATTTTTCCAAGTAGGAGAATTTTTGTAAATAATATTGCATGAGCTTCACTAGCATTAAAAACACTGGCAGTGATTTTCCCCTGTGCCTCAGTTCTGCTCAGCACAGCAGCCTGAAAGGGGGAGCAGGGATGTGGGAGGAGATTATCAAGGAATTAGTTCTCTCTCTCTGACTCTGAGGGCTCATCTTCACTGAACTGGTTCCTGGCATATATTTGAAGAGTTACTGAAATGCCCTAGCTCTGGTGTCAGCAACTGCATGTGGGCAGTGTTTGAGTGGAACACAATGGGGCTGGGAGATGGGAGCCAGAATGCCCTTGAGAGTCAGCAGCTCCCAGCAGCTCCCACCAAACCTTCAGCTCAGCTGGGGTGAGAACTGCTGCTTCACATAGCAATACATGCACCCGTGGTGTCTTGGTGGCTCGGGCGGAAGGGCATACTGGGTTTTCTACCAGCACATTTAACATACAGTCCAGGAAAGGAAAACACAACCTGGAATAGTTACCTGAAAGGATTGGTTACCCAATATTTTTCAGCTAACATAACTCTTCAGGGGTTATTGTGGGTTATTCTTCTTCTCCATCATGCCCTCTGCACTGGAAAAGGAGTAAAGAAAGATGAAGGATGAAGCTGGAAAAATTTTCAGTTGGCTTGTTCTGCCCAGACTGTGCTCAGGCATGGATTTCAGAATCTGACACAGAGTCTATAATTTCAGCCTGTGATTCAGCTTTCCTGGCATACATAACGTATGGCAATAAGCTTGAGATCACACCAGGCCAGTTAGAGCAGAAGTGAGTCTGAGACTGAAATGGACTGTGGTGATGAGAGACAAATGGAGAACATTTTTGTAAACACAGGTCAAATTGGATTCACAAAAAGAAATGACAAAAAATTATTTATGTAGGTAATCTGAAGAAGAGGTTAAAAAAATCATGTATCTGGAAAGCGTGGCTCAGAGAAGCTTAATATTTTCAAGGGGAAACAAGGGTAATTGCTTTCTTGATGTTGAATTTCAGCAGCTCATAGAAATAAAGCTTACAGCCACCTTGCAAAGGCTCTGAAGAAAATAGCTATCTTCCTCCATATCCCAAACATGAATATCAGCTTTAGGAAAGAGCAAATGTCTATCACACTCTGGTCTAGTAAAAGAGGGGCAGAGAAGCCCATTATTGGTTCTGGGCTTCCTACCTGATTAAGTAATTCTGACAAAAATGTTATGAGGATTTGTCATCATCTTAAGGTGCTTGTTCTTCCCTTACTCTATTGCATATGAAGCCAACTGAGCTGAAAGGGAAATAAGAAGGGAAAAAATGACATTGCATTTGGGAAAAAAACTGAATAACTCCCGTGCTTTTTTCAGCTAAGGACAATCTCTGAAAGCTTGAGGCTGTAGTCAGTGTTCTTACAAATCATCCTCAGAGGGGCCTGCTGGCTGAGTCCAAAACTTGGCATAATTGCCGCAGGTCAGCCCCAATCTCTCACAACATTGCCACGTAGAGAAGTGGGATTCACAGAATCAGATGACAACACCTAACCTGGCTTTCTGTATAGGGTAAGCACCCTTGTATTGAACATAAAACCTGAAGCAGTCATGTAATTATTTTGGGCAGCACATCTCCCCTGTCGACGCAATACCTGCTCAGAGGAATTACTCTTGTCAGACCTTAGAGTGATCAGAGCTTTCACCTAACCAATTCCATCTGTCCCATGGCCTTCCAGAAGGATGGGAATATGTGAGAACCTTTCCATTTCTAAACTTCACAAGAACCAGTGAGAGGATATTGGTTATTTATATCAGTATCAACACATTTAATTTTCTTTGTGTGCATGTGTGTAGATATTGGTGTTTAATAATACTCCAATATACACAAAATATGCATGTACACATTTTATGCAGACACAGAGAATGTTATTTTAGTGGGTTTAGACCTGCCTACATACTGAAAGGTCACTCAGTGATACCTGCTATTATACTAACATTTTCCAGAAGGAGTTCTAAAATCATTGTAGAGGAAAAGGCCCATAAAATATTTTTATTTAAATATATTCAGCTTAAATATACACTACAAACATGAGTTAGAATCTTCAGAGGTACAAAGTATTTTGAGTATTCTAGCAGCAGATTTTAAAAAGGGATTTGGATTGCATTTTGAAAAGGTTTCTGTTTCTTGCATTCATATGAAAACTGCCTTTGCCCAATGGTAGGAAAGTCATACAGGTTTATTTTCCTTTTTTAACATATTTTTTGTATATATATATATATATAGAGAGAGAGAGAGAGAGAGAGAGAGATGTCCCAAATCTTTCTGCCTAGTATTAATGCACACAGTAAGGCTTCTGGAAGCATCTTCATGGCGTAGTGCCACATCTCTTTTCAAAAGAAACCTAGAAATCTTAGATTCACTGTGATGAGCAGGTAGATCCTTAAATAAACCATTCTTTGACATAGTGCTGAAGTCTTGCAGACGTGTTTCATTTCTGGCTGAATTTGCTCCTGCAATCCAGATCCTCACATTAACAGCAAAGGGAGAAGTGTAATGAGACCATTACCATTTTAGTATTTCCCCAATGGGGTCCATTGCACCAGACAGTACAAAGGAAACAATTGTATATAGGCAGAGCAACAAGCCTCTCTTGCTCCTAACTCCCCACTTGTGCCCAGAGAATAAAGCCAGCCGGTTGGTTCCTGGGCCTGAGTGTTACACTGGCATGTGAGGTGGATATAAACTTTTTCTTTTATTACCCTCCCTCTCTCCAACTCTTGACCTGCAGGAGCTCTCCTTAGCTCTGAGATGTTTGTCATCCTCATGCTCTACCTCTGGCTTGGGATTGGACTGGCCTGTGCTGGCTTCTGCTGCCACCAGCTGCTGCTGATCCTGCGTGGACAAACCCGGTACCAGGTGCGGAAAGGGATGGTGGTGAGAGCCCGGCCCTGGAGGGAGAACCTGCAAGAGGTCTTTGGCAAGAGGTGGCTGCTAGGACTTCTCATCCCTGTTCTGAACGTGGGAAGTGACTACCATAGGCAGAAGGAGAAATAAAATCCCCAAGCGTGTGCATGTATCCCATGCACACACCTCCCCTGCTCTCTCCTGCTGTCTCCGGTATCACTAAAGAGCTGGGCCACTCCACCTCTTGGGATTGCAGCCTCTGTGGGAGGAAAGGTCTGGCTATCAAACAGAATGAACTTAGCACATTAACAAGGAGATCACAAACCATGTAGATGAAGAGACACTGCAGCTTAGTAGTCACATCACTGCACCTGTGTATGTGGCAACAGTCCTTGAAATAGCAGAAAATTTAGTCAGAGCCTCCTGTGGCTTCCTGCCTGGCTCCTCCAGCCCCCAGCCCCATTAGCCACCCTATATAGTCCTAAACAAACCATAGCAGGAGCTTTCAGAGAGCCTGGGCTGTTGTGGTAGAATGAAAAAAGGGTCTGTTCCTTGGGAGGGTTTTGCAGGGTGCCTTTTTGGCTCTAATATACTTGAGACAACTTCACAGTACTCAGAAGCCTTCTGCAGTGCAATCAAGCTGCCCTGGGAGCAGCCTATTCACACGGCTAATGTGGCAGGTAAGCCTTCTCTCCACAGGCTAGAAAATCAGGAAGAAAACAAATTGAGATTCAGATTTTCTCACTTCTGTTCTTGATCTGCTCCCTACACAATGCTGTGTCAGGACTGTAGCTTTGCTACTTATTTTTAGCAGTCCTTTACCCAAAGACACAGTCCAGGCAAAGCAGCCCTTCTGACAGGGAGCAGCAAAGAGATAAGTCATGATCAGACAGAGGCACAAGGAAAGGAATCCACAAAGGTGAATGAAAAGGCTGTGTTTGAGAAGCTGTGTGATGAGGCAGGCTATGTGTGCCTGTGAGAAAGGGAGAGGAAAGTGTGAACACCCAGGAAGCTGTCAGGAGGGTGCCAAGATCCCTGCTGATGTGTCTGAACCCTGATGCATCACCTTCTTGCAGTGGCACATGCACCATTAGTGCTGTGAAGAGTTAAAAATCCCAGAAGATGGGGAGGTTTCCCAGCATGTCAGAATGCTTTACTTTGCACTAAAACAAACAAAAAATGTTTACCTCGGGCATCCCTGCCACACCGTAGTTATAGGCTCTCCAGGGCAATTACCTCTCGCATTACTGCAGAGGGGTAAATTCATCCATGTTATAACTTCATTAAGGAGGTTAATGGAATTACTACAGGGACTAATCAGCCTAATGTGTAAGTTGTTTGCTACTGCAGCAACAGCCCATGAGATCAGTGCTGAGATCCTATGCTAATAGGTGCCTTAAGAAAGGATACCATGACACCTCTACCAGAATCATACCGCTGGACTTTCTAGCAGCTGCAATGAGAAGCCTCCCTTCTGGGAGGCTGCGTCAGCTTATGCAGGCTGAATAGGATTCCATTGCTTCTCTTTAATAGGTTGGGGAGTATGCTGACAAGCTGTGGCAAATGTTACTTGTTCCTCAGAAATATTCTCGGTGCATTCCAGGTAGGGGAGTGCACCTGCTTTCACCCTTGCATTTCTCATGAGCCAGAACAGAGGCACTCATTCCTACAGGCTTTGTAACCATACATCACCCCTTCACACTTGTATATGCATTTGGATCAATAGCAAACAAAGTCTATTGTGATGAGCAGAGTAACCATGAAAATATTCTGGAAAAACCCTTAGCTGGATAATTAAAACTTACAGGATATACACCCTTCCACATTGTGTTCGCATGAATGCACTGCTGTTTCCCTGTGTAATATGTTGTATTTTCACTAACAGTGAATAATAAAAAGTGCTTTGGTTTTTTTTACATGATCTGTATTGTGCTTTTTGACAGTTCACTACCTGTCTCTGAACATTTGTTACAGCATACACATGGACCTGTTGAAGGAAAAAGGATTTGTTCATTGGCTTTACCAACCATTCATCATAAGATTTCAGACAACTCCTTTTACCCCTCCTACTTTAATGTAATGACCAGTCTAAAACTGCATCTAGTAACCAACTTGCAGACCCATTCTATTTATAAATTACATTATCAAAGTCAACTGAAAGCTACAGGAAAATTAAGCTGTTATCATCGCCCACAAACAGCATCTTAAATTATTCTTTGCTGCCATGATGGCATCAAGGTGAGCAGACAGTCACCTTGTCTCCAGAACCAGAGCCAGTGCCCCGTGCCATACAACTTGCCTTGGAAGGATTCCCAGGATTATTCTTATGTCACAGACTGGGTGATTCAACAACTTCTTTTTCGTATATTCTAAAGGCAACAGGCTTCCAACATTTCAGCCAGCAGCTTTCTCATGTGAGCAGATAGTATGGTTTCACACCCTTGCCTTCTGCTCTTGGTGATTGATTGACACTGCAGTCTCGGGCAGCTCATGGCACTTGATGCCTGCTGCTGCCATGCTGCCTCAGGCTCTAATGCTGAGAAGGACACAACCAGCCCAGAGTTTCAGTGGGCTGCTCTGCAAGAACAGCCCCCACACAGCACAACAGGATTATTTGTCAATGAAGCCTGTTGCCTCTTCACGCTAGGTTTGGATCATGCCCGGTCGCTGTATCAAGGTCACAGACATCTGCTCTTACTGTGAAGTCTTAGTCCTTGCTGAAGCACAAGGAGATCCTAGTTAGAGTAACTGCAGCACAGCTCTGCACAATTATTCTTTCTGTCAGATACCTGTGTTCCAGGCTGCAAATTGTTGCATCGCCATTTTATGCAGCTAAAAGGTTCCTTTGCAGCAAACTACCAGATTTCAGCAGTAGTGGTAGGGCTTTCAAGAGAATACAGACTTTACAGTTACAATCCTCTGGGATGAAAAGAGCTATAAAAATGTAAAATTAGACTGACCCTCTGTATTGGCTTATTTCTCTGCTCATTCCCAAGTGAGTGGACTGCCCTCTTTGGGGTAGGGCAGTGGTCTGCAGGAACAGTTGAGAGTAGCTCTTTAATTATCAAGCTGCTCTGACATCCCTTCCCTGTCATATCTGTGCATTCACTTATAGAAATCCTTGGCAAAAAAAAGTAACAGGGCTCAACAACTGTGAACAGAACCTCTGCTCTTAGCTATGGTTTAGTAAATGAAGGCTGAGCTCAATGGCAACGTCACAAATTCTAAATCTGTTCAATGGCTCTAAAGTTTTCTAAGGATAAATAATAAATCTTCTCATTTTCTGTGCTTAGAGAGCCATTACTTGTCATATGCATTTTATTAAATAGCAGCTGCAATTGCAAATGTATTTTGGAACACGATTTCCTCTGACAATGTCTAAATATTTATGAATGTTTTAAAAATAAAACAGGGCTTTTCCTCTGAAGTAGAAGCTCCCTGTTGCTTAAGACTTTGCACAGAAGCCATAGACTATTGCTTAGTGGTTTGTCGATCTTCAATGTGGCTACCTGAAAAGATGATGTCATGTCTAAGGTCTCAGACTTCTTTACAATGGGTCACGTTATAATCCCAACTGAGAACTAAGCACCACGCAGATGTTTGCTCCCTCCTTGCCAGCTGCACTGGAGGGATGGGGAGGAGAATCATGAAACAAGTGAAACTCATGGGTTGAGATATGAATAATTCAATAACTGAAATAAAATAAGAACTTAATAAAATAACAAGAACAACAATAACAGTAATGAAAATGAAGATAACAAAAAGAGAGAGGAATAAAACCCCAGAAAAAACAAGTGATTCACAATGAAATTGCTTACCACCTGCTGAACCATGTCCAGCCAGTCCCTGAGCACTGATTCGGCACCCACAGCTAACTCTGTCCTGTTTGCACATTGAGCATGACATGCTATCTTCTGGAATATCCTTTTGGCTAGTTTGGGTCAGGTGTCATGGCCATGCTCTCTCCCAGCTTCTTCTGCATCTGCTCACTAGCAGACCATATGAAACTGAAAAATCCTTAACTTAGGATGAACACTTCTTAGCAACAACTAAAACATCCCTCGGCCTGATATCAACATTATTCCCAAGCTAAATCCCAAACACAGCACTGTACCAGCTACTAGTAAGAAAACTAACTCCACCCCAGCTGAAATCAGGACATTATGTCAGTATAGAGTAAATTATCTGATGAAACTTTGAAGTAAGCTGGAAGAAGTCTGCTCTTGTGTATTGTAATGATCTTATATAAAATAAGTAGATAGTTTTCCACTTCATGCTACGCTATTGGGCAGCCCTCAAGGGTTGTACTCAAAAGGCCTTCATTGGCTATCTCCAGAGCATATAGAGTTAAAACAAAAATGTCTCGAGTTATAAGGAACAGGGAACACATGAGAAAAAGTGACATATAATGGCATTAATCTTGTTTAAGAAATAGCCAACTCAAGGTAGATGATCATGGTTTAAAAATACTTGCAAAGAGACAGAATACATAAATGAGGAGTCTCATTAACTGTAAGGAGACAGCTGGAGAAGGATGGGCAGTCCTGGACTGAGAGGAAGAAAAGCCAAGGTCAGAGCTTAGGGGATCTATCTTTAAAACAGTCAGAGAGAGCAATCAGAGAAAGTGGCTCCAGTGGTAGCAGAAGTGATTTGACTTTGGTAAGGATAATGCAGGCGGTAGGAGGTATGACAACAGAATTCAAGTTTTCTTCATTGATTGTTGCCTGAATGGACACAAAGAAAGCCCAGACTGAGAAAACTCATTGCTAATCACTTTCTTCACAAAACCTCAAAGCCCCAGCAGAGCCAAAGGGTTTTTTCCTCTCTTGAACAGCGAATGATGTTACAAGCAGGAAGTGAACGGGCAGAAGTCATAAGTAGAAACAGCAGAGTCTATTCCCTTTGAGTTATTTCAAGACTAGCCAGAACTATCATGGTTGGAGTAAAGCAATGACCTACTTGTTAAATATAAATAAATAAAGGGAGAAGAAAATTTAAAGCATATGTGGAATCTCTGTGCCCTGCTAGATATTTAAATCAATGGAAATGCAATGTCAGACACTTTATATTAATGAAGAGTAAGATGTTTTCTAATAACTACATGTCAACATGTAGTTGCTCTGCTCCAGCTCTTTCCAGAAAGTCACGGGAATAAAGAGATCTTGGGGATTTCACCAGAAGTCAGCAAATATGGACCAATTAGTGCTTCAGTCCATCCACCCAGCAGCCTTGTTTTCATTACACCTAAGAAGTTTTAGCATTGTTTGTCCTGCTGAATCTAACTTGCAAGTTGTGTCAGAGTTCAAGCAGAGCAGTTCCATGTCCCTTAAGGATTTTGGAGCCAGCATCTTCTAGTCTCCTCAGACAAATAAAGAATGCAAGTTCTCAAGTACCAGTGTCAAACACTGTTTGCACAGTGCCTCATTTAACATGTTGGCACACACCTTAATAGTAGTTCCAGAATTGCTATCAATTAGAAATAAACGGAGCATGTTGATCAGTTTACTTCAAAAGAGGCAAAGTGGTGGATGGCAACAGCAAGCTCTGCATGTGAAAAAGAAGGTTCACCTTGTGATCAACAGGGATGGGAAAGTTTCATTTGTCTGCTACAGATTTTCTAAACACTGGTGTTAATCTACCTTGATCTTGATGACATTAACTTTGGTTCTCTGTGATTACTGTCTATCCTCAAGGTTAGGGGAATGCATAGCTTCTGGCATGTATTTTATCTGTTTTGCTCCATCTATCTTTACCACCATTTCCAGATCATTCCCAGATTCACATTATTATCATGCCTGACTGGAAAATTTCCATTAGATGTTAGGTCAGGCTTTTAGCTCCTTGTGTTGGATAAGAAGATTTGGGTTAGAACAGAACTAATTCTGTTCAATGATTTTACTTTTCAGCTAAAGCTCTTCTAAGAAACTGCACTTTCTGAAACTAACAGCATATTTTTACAGACACTGCCTGCTTCTAGCACTGATAAGACCCAGTGTTTAGATTTACTACCAGGGATTGGTATGCAAACCAAGGTCACTGCTAAATCTTGTGTCTCACGTTGGGGGTGCAGAGTAAAAGCTGAACCTTCAGGGAGGAGCAGACAGGATAAACTGACCCTAAACTGACCAGCTAAGTATTCCATTCCATATACATCATATTCGATATATAAATATATAGTATTTATAGTAGAGGGGTAGAATCACGTCTCCTGACCTGCTGGTCACACTTCTTTTGATGCAGCACAGGATATGGTTGGCTTTCTGTGCTGCAAACACACATTGCCAGCTCACGTTGAGCTTCTCATCCACCAAGCCCTTCTCCTCAGGGCTGCTTTTAATCCATTGTCTGCCCAAGTATTGCTTTTCCTATTTTAGAGATGAGAAGATCAAAGTGCCTTCTCCAAGGTGAGAAAAAGAACAGAGCCTGAGGCCACCTCAATTTCAACCATATGTTATTATTTGAATTATGCCATGCCATAGTAGTGATGCTGGTGCAAAGTGCTTTTGAGATGGGTGTGATTTGCAGGATTAAAGCCACAAACTTAAGCCTACAGCATAGTTTTTGTCTGGAGGAAAGAAGAGGGGAGAAGAGCAAGCATTCAGTGAAAGCAGTGAATTAATCTCCACTATCAAGATACATTTCAGCTTATACATCTGCATCAAATGGAAAAAACCCCAGTCTTTGTGGTCAAAACCACAGTGTTCAGATTTTTAAAAGAAACCTGGAAAACATATTTAGGACACTGTGTGTGGATAGTTACCTTTAAAATCTATTTTCACTCATCTGTGAGAAAAATACTTGGTAACACTGCTGTTCAGTATTCTTTTCCTTTCCTTTGCCTTTGTTCTCCTCCTTTACTAACAGCTGCCACCTACTTATGGCATTAATTTTATGGAATTTACTTCATCTTTTTTCTGCTTTATTCTCCTCAAATTGCTGAGATTTTAGGTGTCAGCCATATGGCAGCCAGCTCCTCACTCAAAGTTCTCTTATTTTATATTCTACCTCATGTGACTGTTCAGACTGTAGAAAAGGAATGAAAAATTACAGTGCATTGAGACAGTGTATGAGTTATACCAAACATTTTGTCATGCCAAGGAAATATTTAACATCAATAGTAATCACCAAAACAAGATTGGGAGCTGATATTACACACCATAAATATCACATCTACATCAAGATCTTTTTGAGTTAATAAGAAAGAGATAAGGGCAAATCTCAAAAAAGTAAAAAGTCCAAAAGTGTATGTTAGACATTTCAGTGCTAATGGAACTGAATTTGTTGGATATCAAGTGTGAACACAATTGCCAATATCAATATCATGCTATTATGTGTGCCCAGGTGTCATGGTTTAAGCCTGCTGGACACAAACACCATACATCAGGTTAGAGCAGTTCTGACCCGGAGCTTGAGGGCCATGGAAATACATGAGAAGAGTCCAAGAAGAATTGAGTGCTGCTATATTTGTTCTTATCCCAAAAGGAAAAAAATTCAGGGAAACAGAGACTTATTTTTAGTCCAATTTATATGATGAAGGAACCTAAAATGGATGCAGTAGCTCATTTACTGAAAAATTATGTGCAAAGGACTGCTCTTGCATCAGAACAGGGTGTGACGAAGAATTACAAAAGCATGACCAAAGTTAGGCTAGACTGTTGAGAATAATGGGGTGTTTTCCTCCCTTCCCCACACTACTGCGAGATGCAACCAGTGGTCTGTTACTGTTATCGTCATTTTTTTAAGAGGTAATAGTGAAGCTTTGCAGGGCTACTGAGCGCTTGGTTGTTATTGAACCAAATGTCAGAACAATGAGGTGAAGCAAGCATGTGTGTGCTTCTCTGAGGTGTGCACCCATGGATAAACAGATATGATGTCTGGTGGTAAGGCACTGGAACAGGTTGCCCAGAGAGTTTATGGATGCTCCATCCCTGGAGGTGTTCAAGGCCAGTTTGGATGTAGCTCTGGGCAACCCGGTCTAGTGGGTGGCATACCTGCCCATGGCAGGGGGGTTGGAGCTAGATGATCTTTAAGGTTCCTTCCAGCAAGGGTCATTCTATGAATTCTATGAAGCCTATGAATAATGACACAGAACAGGAAAAGCGATGTTACAGAGTAATCTTACCCTCAGGAATTCAGGATTTTTATTTTATTGACATTCATCTGCTTCCACTTACCCAACTAAGTTCCCTGATAAACTAGTGCCTTTTACATCAGATGGCTGCAGTGTCTCAGTCTGGTTTTAGTGCTGCAGAAGCAGTGGAATTTGAAAAAAACCTCCAAGTCTTAGAAACTGCAATAATGCTTCCCATAACTTTTCAGGCTCCAGGATCCTGCAGAGGCGGTGCATCATTCTGCTTCACCTAATATCATTGTTTTAAGTTTGGCTGTGGAAGCAGGGGAGATTTTAATGTACAGGAAAGTTTTATTATTTCATCCTAGCCTTTCAAAGAAACAGCCCCTTTGGTTTTGGCCATGAGATACACATCCAGACTGCCCAGTTTGATTCTGAACTGCTAGAGACTAGTCAGGGCCATTGGTGTATCTGTGCACCAACACCTCATTCTGAATGGCATTGCCCCTCTATCTACAACAGTCTCTACCCAAACACTGCCATCATAGGCCACAAGCACTACAGCAATAGACCCTCAGTGCAGTTCATTTCTCTGCTTTGTTCCAATTCAGACTGGCTGCAGCTCCCATTACACATTTGGAGGTGTTTCAGTATTCAGATTATTATCTTCAAGCTCAGACTTGCCTTCCTTGCACAATTAGTGTGGCAACAAATGTTTTGGATTTTTTTCTGGCCATTTATCACACAATTGAAATCATCAACCCATTTTCAGGGTGTTCTCAGAAAGTATTTTCATGTAACCATGCTGCAAGCATGGTCAGCAATAGGATGTCAAACAGTGAAAGCCAATTACACTTTGTTGAAGACTATCCTATTCTGACTTGTGAGCATGTTTAGACACCTTGTATAGCATTATCATTTTCAGAGAAGACAACAGTTAGCAAGAATACAAAACAATAGGCATTTTCCATTGAAAACACTTAAGTTTTTCAAGCAGTCCTATCTATCAAAAACCAGTAAAGACTGGGTTTCTGTCTGTTATTGGATTTGTTAGTCCTGGTAAATGTAAGTGGCCTAAAAAAACCCTTCCTACTGCTATGGAAAAAAGGTAAGATTGTCTAAGTGGGCATAGCAAGAGGCATTCCAGTTCAATCAAACTAACTGAATTACTTTAATTGCAGTAAGAACAAGAAGAAAACAATGAAGAAGTTGATGAAACTCCCCTTTTGGCTCTGGGAAGCTCACTTCCTCCATTTCTTAAAATGTACAAGAGGCAGAAGAAATCTTTTTGCTGGCAGCACTCTATTTCAAGATGGAAATTACATTGCAGCAGTGCAGAATGGCAAAAGCATTTCACAAAAATTTCTGTAGAGCAGTTAGAAAAAAGCCAGATGTAGTCCTCTCATATTATGACAGCAGCTTGATTTCCACTTCAAAAAGTAATTCAGAACATTTTAAACAATGGCTATTAAACACGTTATAGTCAGCAAGTCTCAATAGGCTTTGATTGAAAATTGAATAGGATCTAAGCAAGAAACTCTCTGGACTGTCAACACCATTTCAGTGAATTTCAGACCACTAGGAAAGATTTCAGAGGACTGAGGGAATGGCAGAACTAACACAGCATCAGCTTTTTGGTGGGTAGATAGACTGGTCTGAATGAACATAGCCTTAACAACTGAGAGAAAATAATGGAATAACCCATAGTTTTTGATTAATCAAGGACAGAGAAAGCAAAAATAATTGAAATTAATGAAGTTTATAAGAAATAGAGCTGAGCAAATAAAACTGACTCCTTATTTTGATGAAACAGAATTAAAAATTGGTCAAGGAGAATGCCAGCATGGACATAATATTTATATTTCTGACAGACTCAAGCCAGAATTATACAGAATAAACTGAACTGTGTGAAATGCATTCCAACTCTGGTTTTTGAATTGTATAGTTAGCCCTGTTAAACACTATCTTCTACTCTGTTATAAAAACAGCATAAAATCAGTTCCTGACTGTAGCATTATTAAGTATTATTTTTAATAATTGGAATACAACACAAAATTACATTTAAAATCAAAAGGTGAAGAAGTACTTAGCATTATTTTCAGTAATGGGAATACAATATAAAATTACAATTAAAATCAAAAGGTGAAGTTTTGAGGGAGACAAGCAGAGGTAACTAGTGAATGCAATTGGTTGCATATTAAAAACATCTTGTTTTGCTTTCTAGCCGCAAACTGCATCTAGAAAGGAGCGTGGAAACATACTTAAAGGAGAGGGGTTCACCAACCACAGAAGCAACAGGTCCAAGGATGACTTAGACTTCCAATCTCATGCTATGGCCAAGGCTGCTAAAAAGTGAGGCAGAGTAGCAGTTGGAAGGGTTGACACCGTACAACTCTTTTAGCAATCCTGTATTGCTATTTGAGTGTTCCAATTAAAATACATGTAAATAATTTTAAATGGCAAATCCAAGGAAGAGTGCCTGAGATGAACATAAGGATTCAAAGTATTTGAGAGTTTAATCAGTTACCTGACAAAAAGAAAGCTGAAGAGTGACTAGTTAAGTTTGCAAATGCCCACAGTGAAAACAGCAATGTCACAGTATGCACTTCAGTTTAGCAGATAAAAGGCAAAAGATCGGACAGCTGCATACTGAAATAAGATAAATTCAGGCTCAATAGAAGAGGCAGAATTTGAGCAGTAATTAAGTTTTGAACAATTTGTGTGGATTTTTCACTGCAAGGAGCTTTTGAATGAAAGCAGGATGCTTCCTCTAAAACCACACTTTAGTTCAAACAAGAATTCGAGGAAGTCTTTGTGCTCTACAAGACAGCAGACTGAACACATGGTGTTTCCTTCTGCCTTCTGAATCATTTTATACTGGAACAGTTAAGTTTGTCTCATGGACATACCTCAAAGGAGGTACAGAATTAAGTATGGAAGAGAAGTCTCGTGCATTTTGGATGCTCTGGACCATGCAATGTAGTTGAGGCTATATGGTTGCATTACATAGCAGCCTGAAAGGAAGCATCATCTAGATACAGCAAGAGTGTAAAATTGTGTAAGTAGCAACCCCACACTTCTCTCCAAGGAATCACATGAATGAAAGCTGTAACAGCACAGTGTTCAATCTAGTGGATGACAGAAATTTTGTATGCCAGGAGATTCCTCAGCCCAAGCCTGCAGGGAGTACTGCTCCTTTCAAACTATTTGTGTGTCACGAGAAAGAAAAACAAGACAGATGCAGTGCACCTCAAAGAAGCAGTTCAATTATTTGGCCTCGGTGAAATAAAGGTGAACAGACCTGCCATCCTGCAGGTAGACTTCACCATGTAAAGAAAAAGCTAGCCAGAAGAGACACAGAGATGTGAAAATTACCTAATTGAATTGTACCCTTACATCTTATGAATACAAAATTTGCAAACACCAAGTTTCCAGTCTCCCAGAATAAAATTACTTCAATTGATGGCACTCTTTTGGGATGCAAAGTAATAAGATTCAAGTTATTGCCATGTCTGGTGCCAGGTAAGAACTTTAACCAGAAACTCTTGTACCTCATCAGAGCAGCTCATAGCGCAAGGCTGCTGGATGTTCTGGGCATGACTGCTTAGTTCTCACTGTGAGAGTCATCTCTGAACAAAGAAAACCCTGTGTAAAGATGGCCACATTTTGAAAAATGCTTTAGTGAAAAGCTGGTATACCGATTTTGTTGGAAGAACGTTCTTTGAGAGTATAATGTTCCCAAAAATAAGCCAAGATGCTTACTTCACAATTTAGAACTTCTGCATAGCCGGCTGACAGGCTTAAGATACAACGTAGGAGTTCACTCTGCACAGACGGTGAGCATAATGTGCAGTCATCACATAGTGATAACAGCTCAGAGATGGAAAAATCCTTCCAGGTTGTTCATGACAGGTCTATGGCAATGGTTACCCACGACAATGTATTTTTAGTGTTCTATACAGCCCACTTTTATTCGTGCTCTTCTCAGAGACCCTTTAATTCATACATACTGTTAAAGCTCACATGAATCTTTTTAGAGAGATACATCATAGTATCACTTTTGGATCTGCACCTTCCCACATGGGCGACATACAGTTGTGGAGCTGTATTACATATATGCTTTGGAATCAAGGACTTTGCAGTTCAACAGCATTAAAATATCCCACAAAGTTTTCAAGGATTACTTTATTTCATTCATATTTCACAGCCTGTTTCTGTAAAGTTTTAGCAAAAAGGTCATGTACTATAGCAGTTCTTATGCTACCGTATTCAGAACTGGCAACAGACTTTTAGAGTACAGAAAATGTTTACATTCCACCTAGAGGAATAGAATTGCAAAAATACATAGTAAAAGTAATAAAAAATACCAATGTTTATTAAAACCTAATAGAAAAACAGCAGTCTATCTGACCCACCTAGCTATCCTGCCTGCTAGATGTCAGCAGCGACTGAAGCCCCAGCAGGCCATCTGACTGACTTTGCAGCTTGGGACAGCTGTTTTCAGCTAACTTAATATAAAGTCTTGCTGCTTCAAAGGTCAAAAAAAAAATCTCTAAGTTCATTGCTTAGGGGTTTCCAGCAAGAGATGCTGGTCCTGATGTAGTCAACTAATTTTCTCAACACAGTTCCAAGCTAACCTATTTTGTTAAACTGCAGCCAAGAAAGTAAAGCCCTTATTGTTTAAAGGTTTTTCAGGGCTTCCTGGAGTAAAGGTTGCTAAGAGAAACTGAACAGAATGGTACTTGATGACATAACTATCACTAGGAGCCTTCAACATCCCTTTTTTTAATCGATGTTGCATCAAGATTTGCAGTTATCTAGGGATATGGTTACTAAGAGGCCCCAGATTTGTATATAACAGTTCCACAGTGGATTTTTTTAGTTAAAGCAAATATTATTTATGTCTGGACTGAGACCTAGGATTAGATTTGTAACCAGCTGCTGGATTTCATTCACAGACTTACTGAATATATATTTATACAACTTACACCAGCTGAAAGGCCTGCCAGCTATTAGCACACCCACTTTATCCCACCCTCAGTGCTGTTAGGGGAAAAAAACCCAAACATGTGGTACTGTGAGGACTATAGAGATTTCTACCAACTAGTGACTCTCTAAGTCAAAGAGTATTACCCAGGAAGTCAAGTTTTTCCTTCCTTTTAACTCTATCAGAGCAGTGGAAATAGAATGGAGAAGTGGTCGCTGGTAACTTACTTTTCCTTACTCAAAACAGCTAGGATTTGACTTCTTTCCGTTTCTAGGTAACCCGAGTCCATCATCTTGTTTTTGAGGACAAGGACTTCCTAAAAATATTTATCTTCTGAACTTCAAATGCTCCTCTCTATCTGATGGGTAGAATAAGAATTTTAGGAAAAATAGGAAAGATATTCTATGCATTTTCTCACAGCTCAGCTTTAGGCCATTACAGATATCCAGTCAACTGGAACTGCCTCCGACTGCTTCCTCTCCTTCCTGTAAGAAGCTCAGAAGAAACAAGCTTATCTTTTGAGATTCTTTCACAAATGGCCTAATGTACCATCACATCTATCCTGCCAAATGTGCAGATACCACAACCAATTCCAAAAGAGCTAGATCAGACAGGTACTACATTTTTACACTGTACTGTGTTGCCTTCCTGCCTTCTAGGTTTGCTGCCTGAGTTTTGATACTGCTGTGCTACAAGTTATGAAATATTATACTAGGCCCAATTATAGCAGGTATACAGACAGAACGCAGCCTATGAACACTTTTAATGAATTCCCATATACTGCACTAGTCTTCAGCCAGTGGGCAGGATACCATGAAAGGCATGGCTTCTAGTTTTCTACAGCTCTGCTAGGGCAAATCCTACCACAAAATTTATCTCTAGGCCTTTAGGTAGTAAAAATGACTCACGGCTCCGCTTTGTGAGGCACGCACAGCATTTTGCACCAGTGTAAAAAAGGGGGAAATCCTTACAAGAGAGAAGCCCCTTACAATTTCTCTAATTCACATATCTGAAGAAGACTACAAAAGCATTCTGTACAGTCTTCTGCAAAACTGATTCCCAGAGGCAAGAGAAAATGAAAAGCTCTAGTCACAACTTAGCAAGACATCCACTCTATTTTCAAGTTTCTTTTTTTAAAGAATCTGAAACAGATTATATAAGTGATCAAAGCATCAAAACACACATTCACCTAGACCACACAATTTGTTGTAAACATCATGCAGAAAAGAACATACCATAAACAATCCAGATTTCTTAACATTCTGAGACAAAGCCATTCTTAGCTCTCTACAAAAGACTGCCTCTAAAAAAAATTTCTTCAGATAGGAAAGAGTGCCATAGTTAAGTATTTAGATAAACTGAAATGAAATAAATGTCTGTAGAACAGCTTTTGTAACGTGACTACTGTGGATCTCTACTAGTAAGGCCTAATACCTTATGCACACAGTGGTGGCAGCTATAGCTCAAGGCAAGCAGGCTAGGAATGATATAAATTCATGTGAAAGAAAAATGTTGTGGGTTTTTTGTTTGTGTATTTTTTAGGGATATTATCTAAGCTGACTTTTTTTTTTTAACTTCTCCTTCCCCCCAACCTTCTTCAGGCACATTCATCTGTTTTCTCTAAATAAAAGAGAAAGGGAAGGGGGATGGGAGAAGGACTTATTTCACCACAGGCCATTATGCTTCTTTTCCTCTTACTTTTTTTTTTTAAATACCTTGCAATCCAATTTCACAGAAAAAAAAGTTTAGCCTTGTAAACTATAGATACACATATCAAATAATATGCAACTAGTCTTATCAAATTAATCATGATTAATATCTTCTTTGTACTTAAAAAAGTCACTAGTCTTTAATAACAATGTTTAATCTGTTAGCTACCAAGAAAATTCAGACACTTGCCTTGTACACTTGTTAGCCATTAATAAATATGGCTTTAAAACAAACACTTCCAGTGTAACTCTTGTGATTTTCACTCACTCAACTGTACAGATCAAAATCAAAAATATACTTATCAAAACACGTCATTTCACTTGGGTCCCAAGACATTCATTGCTTTGCCCAAAAATTGCAATGAATACAGAATGCTGCTATAAGCAGAAGCAGATCTCCCACTAATTCAAATGTGTTAAAACTCCTAAGCAAGACTCTGCTACAACAAAGGACAGCAACAGCCTAAAGATACCACTCCATCAATGTAAGTTTCCTCTCCTCACACCAACTTCCTTCATCTACTTGCAGCTGATGATGGCCCAATACTGGGGCCTGCTCTACTGTTCCATTCTCAGAACCGACTATCTGAAGCTGTGACTAGGAAGATGCTTGCTTGCAGAATACTGCAAATGACTGTCTTTTCACTGCAAGAATGGCAACTTGCCAGTAGAGTACATCCAAGCTTCTTGAGTCCAAGGAAGTATACAGCGTTAGCACAGAATTCAAGGTCACGCTGCAGTAGTAAAGTACCCATTCTGTCAAGACCCCACCATGCTATTCCAGTCCCACAACTGGCTCTGAAAACAAGTTGTTATTAATGGCATGCCACTTTGCAAGTCCTGGACTCAGAAAACGCTCAAGTAAAAGCTTCAGACAGGAAATAGGAGGCACAGAAATAAGTTGACCAACACTTATGTACCTTTTTATTACACGTTGGGATAAGTGTGGTCTTCAAGGTTGCTATCAGCTTTATCAGATCCTGTTAGAGATGCTTCTAGCTCCGCCCATGACTGTGGAGCATTGTTCTTTATTGCCTCTATGAAAAGCTGTGTTTGGTGCTTCAGCCGGTCCAGCTCTGCCTGAGTCACCTGGTTCTGATGAATGAGCTCCTTAGTTTTTAAAGTGATCTCCAGCAATCCCGATCTACGTAGCACAACGAGTGTATTCTGAAAGCGTCTGCACTTGCTTTGTTGTTGCAAAAGCAGCTCAGGGGTAGTGCAAATCTCTTCTGGTACCAGTGGAGGGCTCCACACTGCAGACTGCATCGTAGTCTGTGCTGCACTCTCGCTCTCATGAGGGGTGCACTTTGTTGCCTGCAGAGTTCCAAAAGGCAAAAGGGGAGTTAAACCCGGCACTTTCTGAGTGTCACTGGAAACATGATGAAAAGCAGGAAGAGCTGACAGTTTTCCACTTGTCACCAGAGCTGAAGAGCTTTGCTGGTTAGAATCCTGAGGGGTCTTAAAGCTAACAGGTATGTGGGCAAAAGGACTAGTAGGCATGCCTGTGCTCCTTGATACAGGAGAAGTCTCCATTTTGGGTGCTTCTGTGCAGAGTCGTTTATGGCAACTGTTTTCCTGACATTCTTCTAGATCAAAGGAGTGATCTCTTTTGCAGGGCTGTGGTGCTATTCTGGGATAAGAATTCAGGATGGGCAGGTAATTATTGGAGTCATTTCTCTTTTTCCCAACAGGATGATGGCTAATGGTAGGTGGGATTGATGGACGAAGAAAGACGAGCTGTGGCTGAGCTGGAATCACTTCAAAGGATGGCTGCACAGTCCAAGATTGGAGCTTTGATGAACTCCCCTGAAAAGCACAAACGGGGGAAAAAAAAAAGTCTCACAACACCATTATAGAAAAGATTAAAAAATCTTAAATGAAACAATTGTACCATGCTGTTTCTCTATAATTGATACACACTGTCCAATTAATACATTCAGAATGGTTTTCCATCAAACTCATTCTTCTCTTTTTCTAACAGACTCAAAGCCATAATATGTAATACTTCTAACTATGGAATAGTAAATATATTTAAAACCAATTCAATCTGAATTTAAACATGCTCTCCTAAATGAAGATTACAGTGCATGCTTATATTGTACAATGCTCATGTAAAAGCTTGGCACAGACTTGAGGTGAAACAACAAGTGTACAGAAGAGTTGAAAAATAATCAAGCATAGTGGTTACAAAATATTTTTGAGGAGTCAACGAAAGACTGCACAGACAATTTTAAGAACAACTCAGATTTCTTTGTTGAAAGGTAGAAACTCTAATCTTGTCTATTCTTACAGCAAGCTTTTCAAATGGTTATTTAAAAAAGAAGATAGCTGTTCAGTAAATTTTGCAACTTTAAATACAATACACTTTCAATAAATTTAAAGCCATGAAGTAGAAAAAAAAAATGCTGACTATCAGTCAGTGCAAGGACAAATGCCTGTTGTAAGCCTGAGCAGTTTAAGTCCGTATCTCTGGCAAAATAGTTTGCACTGATGAACCTTAAAAGCATAAAAATGCCCAAGTCTTTATTCTTTTCCACAAGCCATATTTTGTAATATAGGGGAAGACATCAATTTTTACAAGACATTACCTCTTCCTCCTCCAATACATTACTACAGATCTTCATGAGATCTGGCCAAAAAGCTTTTCTACAAAAATATCAAATAGTCTAGTAAGAGATCCTATTTCTTTCTGAAGCAAAATCTCACTTCTTAATATATGTCACCATCAGTACAATTATACTACTACATCATACTTTCAGCTATTTTTCCAATTCTTTACAAATTGGAACACTACTGGCAAGTCTGCTGAAGGTACAGTTTTCAGCTAGAGCAAATGCATTATATTTTTTTTGGTACTATACTGAGTCATTTGAAGTTCATGTCCTTTCCTCCAGGCTCATAAGATTTAAACTAGCAAATGCTAACAGGCTTTGCTGAAGTCTATTCCCCTAATAAAGGCCTTGAACTTGTCAAAAATGGGTATTATGCACTGATTAGGACATGGAGAATTGCAGATGAGATTCAATTATCTACTCTGACACAGAATTTTTTTGTTTCAGTGAGCAAGATGCTTTTGGAGTACGGGTACAGAAAACCACCTTTAAAAATGAATATTACTATCTTATCACAGAAGAAAGGACAAACACATTCAAAAGAAAAGTATATCAAAAGTAAAGAGATGTTAGGAGTGAGGAAGTATATAAATACCACTGCTATACACACACAGGAGAGACCATACAGCATTAAGGAGCAAGGTTTTGAGGTCAGATGTCGTCATTTACTGCACAATTGTACAGCATTTAATACAGCAGAGGCCCAAAATAATTGAGGTCAAAAGAGCTGTGGTAACTGCTTATCTTGTTCTTGGATTTTTGTGTCTCTGTTACCTACTTTCTTCTCCTTTCCACTCACGTTGCATTCTGCTTTTGTTCTCCTACCCAAAATCTCATTTTTAGTAGAGAAGGATGTGTTTATTTTACTAATACTCCAAAGTGTTGTGCTTTGGTTGGTTGGTTTTTTGTTTGTTTGTTTGTTTTTAAATGAAAGCTAACATCCTGCATGGTCCATCTCATTTGTCTAAAAAGCCTTCCAAGTTACTAAGGACAGAAACCTGTACCTCTGTTAGCATTGATACATTGTGTTTGCAGGTAATAGGTTTCACTTGTCACATGGATGCAGTAGAAAAATAATCAGGATCTATATTCTTTTTCCCCCACTTCTCATCATATTCTCAGAAGTATTCTAAAAACAAAACTGAAGAACTTTTCTCTGCTCAGAAAATATGCGTACAGAGGAAAATTTCTAATAATATGGCAACACTTTAAACTTGGAGCTCTCATATCTTCTGTTAAGATGTAGAAGATAGGAGTCTCAGAGAGGTGCTGGAGAACAAAACCTAACAAGACATTGGCAGACATAAATAGGGAATGTAATTGTTGCAATGTGACCCATCATATGAAATTAAGAGAAAACCGTTAAAGTAAAAATACTACAACTAACTTCAGATTTTATTTTTTCAATTTATAACGTTCTGGGTTACTGTCTGCCATTGCATATAAAGCACTTTAAGGACCTAAGAACCACAAAGCAAAACCTATCATCCTACTTTACCATCTTGATTAAATGAAAAAGTAAACATCATCTTTGAAAGGAAAAACACTCCTTTTTGTTTTATCTTCTGTGCTATTTACATAACATTCTTAAAGATCCATTTTTTGGGGGTGCTTTGAGACTAAGAGGGTTAGTCTCAAAGTATGTAACAAAGATGTAACAAAAACTGTTACAAAGATGTAACAGAGCTTCTTCACCTTTTCTATCTTACTGATTCTAGCTGCCCCTCAAAAGAACCAGCAGTCACAACAGAACTTTTCAAGTTACCAGTTACTTTCTGGAATGCAACAACTTTGTAAAATCTTTTGAAAGGAAAAATATTTTTTAAACAATTTAAGAACATGCAGTCTTTTTCAATATAAATTTTTCCCTACCTGCTTAACTAACACATTTTTCATTACAACCATAGGAGAAAGTGCAGGAAAGGAGTTGCTTGTGGTCACTGGGCATTGCCAAGGCCCATCCTCTGCATTCCAACACAATGCACTCAGCACGTCCTCCGCGTCAGTCTGCTCCATAGCACTTGGGCACTCTGAACTTCCATCTGCCAGATGTAGAATTGAGCTGTTAGGTGTTACACATGCAGATTGACTACTACCTCCTTTCAACTGTACTACTCTGCTTCCCTTCAACCAAGCCACAAACAATAATAAAGTTTAGTTCTGGAATACTCAAGCTCTGAGAGTTGTTAAATAGTCTTTAATAAAAGGCTTGGTACTTCAGGCCGGTTCTCATGCACATATTGTCTCAAAAAAACCCCCCCCACTATTATTTTTTTTGTTTTGTATTTAGTCTCCAAAAGTATTGCGTCCTATCACAAAGACTGCTCTAAAACCTGGTGCAGGAAAGACCTACAGGCTCCAGCATTTGCCACAGTCATAGCCTGTGCTGCAGGTGTTTTCTGTTGGAATCATCTATCTACAAACTCAATAAGGCAAGTATCTCTCATAAAAGCTTAATTATTTCTTTTTTTCTTTTAAAGGCCATCTTTGCACAGTTTTGTTCAGTATTAAAATGGCACACCATGTCTACAGTTTACTGATGTTATAACAATTACTTTGTGGTTTATCAGGCTCTCCTGACAATCTAGTCAAGTCGTTAAGAGACATCAGATGGTATAATCCAACAGTTCATTCACCACTGCAAAGAACAAAAAGTAAACTTGCCAGTCCCTAGACTCTGAAGTCTGAGATTCTTCCATTAATTTCTTTATTTGCCACATTTTAAAGTCCCATGCCATTCAAATTCACACAATGAATTTTATTACCACACAAAGTTTCACTCCAAAAAAGTCTGATGGCAGGATTGCAGATGCAACCTGTCTTGCATACAAAGGCCTTACCAGGTAATGAGGCACAAACTGTAAGGGGTTAGAGTCAGATTTGTTGAACATCACCGAAAAAGGTGAAGTCTGAGCAAGATAATACACACAAAAAAGGTAATGCAGCAGTTTTCTATACCTGAATATCCAGAGTCCTTGTCTGATTCAGCTGCTGCCATGCTGAAGTGATGATTCAAGCTCTTCATTTCTGTCACTTTGCCCAATAGTTCCTTGAGGGTCTCAATAGATTACCATTTTGTTCCCATGCTTCCATAATACCACAGGCAGTTTTTAACACCTTCTCCATTGAGGAACTACAAAACCAGTTAAGAACAAAAATAAATTCAGAGAAAAGTTTAAAGAAGGTTCCATCAGTGTAAGACAACAAAAGTGGCCATGTTTGTCCTTAAAGAAATATGGTTATCATATTTTGCTGTAGCCGTTAAGCCATCTGTAGAATTTTATTAAACTCCCAGCTTCACATTTGCTATGTTTATCACACATTTTGGTTAGCAAAGGCTTGCCAGTAAAACCAGAGTTTATTCCCCGCAAAACTCTCTGAACTCTACATGTTTAATAGTGCATTACAGAGCAGAAAATATAGGAAACAATTCTCTGCATCAGCTGACACATTACTTTGTAGAATCTAGAATCTTCTGGACTAACATTTTCCATCTGCCCTAGGCTGATTTTTTAAATTTCAGTAAAGTTTCCATGATCAATTTTTTCAGTCCCCTGAACCAACTACAAGAGAACAATATCATACTAGGCATGGTTGTTGAGTCCTTTAGAGTAGGTTAGAAAATGCCAAAAATCCAAAGACATAGGAAGGAAGAAATTAACAGAAGCAGCAACATAGTACATATATTTTAGGTTTTAAAAAAATGTATTTATTTTTTTACAACTGCTGGGAATGCCATAAATGAATCAAAGGTATTTTAGAAGCATTGAATACATGGATGCAGTTAAAGGGGCTGAATGCACTCATTTCGTTCAGCTCCTTTCTTCAGTGGCTGAGCAAGTCAGAGTACAGAGCAGAGGTCAGACAATCTTACTGAATTATTTGAAGCTGAATAATTTCATACTTAAAACCACTGAGTAAAGTACACAGTGGATACATCTGGAGAGCACAATGCCTAAGTAATTTCTAATTCTGCTATGAATTCTGTTGGACAAGGTATTAAGTCCTTACTGCACACACAAAACATGAGAAATAGGAAGGTGATGTCTTGATCTGCTAAAAATGTAATGTCCAGTTCTACAAAGTTCAGTAACATGGGTAACAAAGATAAAATAGCAGATACACATGGTAGAGTTGTTATCTGTAATTAAATCAATGCCCATCTGAGTTAAGTGGGACAGTTGTGTATCTCTTTTTACACTGACAGTGAGCTAATAGGAGACTTTCATAACAGAAGTATCGCAAATTACTCAAAGAATGAAAGGTAAATAGAAAACTAACTTATCATACATTTTTCTCCACTCATAAAGAGCAAAACAAACTAAAAGTTAAATGCCATTAATTTTTTTTCTGAGAAGTAAAAGTTACTCGTGCCATATTTATCTTACAAAAACTCCTAGACTGAATCCCAAAACAAGTCAGCTGTGCTGGGTGAAGTCCACGCAACAAACAGCTGAATCTGCAAAATTGTGGTTTTGTTAATACAGTCAGTTTCACTCTGAAGAGTCATAAGTCATCAAAGAAAAGAAAGTAAAGTAAGTCATCAGAGAACATGCTGGGGATAAAAAGACCCATACTGCCAAAAACACAAGACATACTATACCTGCACTGCACTCCTAGGGGAGACATGGCCATAGAAACGCCCTCTTCTTCCTACACCCAGAATGAGAAAACTAGAAGGCTGACACTACAAGCTATGAAAAGTCACGAAAATGTATAGCAACATTATGGCCTCCCACACTACATACTTGTCACAACCTTCAGATGCTTCCTGAGGATAGTTAGACTCTAGTGAAACAGAGCAAAGTTTCTGCTTGCCTTAAAGAAGGTAGCTGAGAGTTTTGCTAACAGGAAAATTACAGGATGAAGTGCGAAATTGTCTAATACTACCTGTAGAAATTCTTTTCCTATACAGCAACACTTTGAAGTTGTGTCTTATGTTAAAGCTGTGTATTTAAATTACAAATACAGGAACTCAGAAGCCCACATCATAGTCAAGCCAGCAGTTCATTAATAACAGTATCTATTGGAAGTTACTTCAAATGACATTTCAGCAGACATTCCAGAATAATCTACCCTGAAAGTCAAGTGTCTTCTTAAGGTCCTGACAACTGGTTGTTAGAATTCTGCTCCAAGATTTCAAGCCTTGGCACCTCCAGTAATGAATTCTCTATGTTAGATAACAGTGCTGAGATGGTGGTGTGACTGTCTATAGATACAAGATAGAAGGTAATTTCTTCAGTAGCTATTTATATCATTTTCACTTTCCATATTCACTCACACGTGCTGACCTGCTAACAGGTATAGAGCAAACGTAACTATGTAAGAGTAACCTTTATGCTATCCTTTGAAGAGAAGCAGTTAAATATGAGTTTTAAAGTTCCAATCCACACTTTCGTTACTTAGCCTTTTGCAAATCAAATGTATTTTCTAAGACAGTGATACATATTGATGCTAATCTCAAAAAAAAAAGCAGAAATAGAAACAGAAGGTCCAGAAATAAGTAAAGTAAGAACATGCCACCTGCTAGCCTTGCATCAAGGGAAGTTTTGGGAATGGCTGGCACATCTTTCACTCTTCCCTTACAGAAAAAACCCCAAAGCAATACCAACAACAAAACCACAACGCAAACCAAAGAAACCTGAAACACCTCTAGAGAGAGAGATATTGAGAGAGACGGGATCCCTCCTGTCCATCCGCTGGTCACCCAGCAGGTGCTCCTCTGCGCACCGGCAGGAACCCTGGCGCTCAGAACTCTCCCCCCCCTACCGCCGCAGTGGCGGCGAGAGCTGACCTTACCCAACCGCCTTCGCGGAGCTTACCCACACGCCAGGCCCGGACGACGGGGCGCCCCGGAGCTCTGCCCACTCCGACGGGGAACCCTCGTAGCAGGTCCAGCACGAGGAGAAGCTCCCGCGCAGGCGGGCCGAGCTACCTGGCTTTCGGGCCCGAGCCGCCACCCCACCACAAAGCGAGGCGAAGCAGGCCCTGGCCGGGGTCCTGAAGCCCCACAGCTGACAGCGCTCCCTCGCGGCTGCCTCACGCCGCACCAAACCGCCCCTCACCTGGCTCCAGTCCGCCACAGCTCTACCCCTACCATGAAGCACGAACCACCCTTATGGCCTAGACAAGCCCACCCCGGAAGAGGAAAGTTGCCCGCCGGGCGGCCTCCAGTACTCATGCGCACAGTGAAGACGCCTACTCTGGCCCGCTGGCGTCCCAGCTCGCTGAAAGTGGGGTGGTTGTAGCGCGCGTGCGCCGTGTGGGCGGCTGCCGCTCGCACCGCCCGCCTTCGCGCCGCCCGCCTTCGCGCCGCCCGCCTTCGCGCCGCGCGAGGTGGAGGCCAGATGTGGCGTTGAGGTGTCAGGGACCTGCGCACATCCCAGGGAGCGGAGGCCGGAGAGCAAAGGTCTCTGGGAGACAGCAGGGACAGGCGTAGTACAGGACTCCTTACCACAAGTCCAGAAGTGCGGTGGGGATTGGTGAGTGGCGAGAGCGGGCAGCTCTAGATGCACAGGTGGTCATGGATGTGCACAGGGTCTGTCAGGGAGAAGGACCTGCCAGCGTGTTGGTTTGAGGCTTCTGGAGACCCATCCCACCATGACTATCAAGGGTATAGCTGAAAGGAGCATCTTCTCTGAAAAACGGTGCAGATACCTCCTATTGGCCTTTGCCACGTGGCCAGGCGAGGGCCTGAAGCTGTTTATTGCCTGGCCTGGACCTCTGAGGGAATCAAACAGGTTGATCAAAGCCAGAAACTTGGGATACTGCCAGACTTCCCAAATACTGTGCAAAAGAGTGCAGTTCATCCTACACAGAGGTTTAGGCTTGTAGAGTCTCACTCCAAGAATGACAGATGACAGCAAACACATAAACACTGACAGCCACTTACAAAAGGAGGAAGACAGCACCAAAGAGCTCTAAAAGCTTTAAACTTGTCTTAAAGAGGGAAAACGTGGCAGAAGAAGGAGCTGTAACGAGTAAAGGTTACCCTTATTCTTCTACATCATTTGTAAATAGGAGATAATGAAAGAAATATGTGGATTTGCTTTCCCTGAATTGCATATAAACCAAGGGCAAATAAGCAGGACAAACCAAATCCTCTGTTTTAATGAATACAATTAGAATAGCTGTTCTTCTGAGAACTGTATAAATGCTACCAGGACCCAGAAGTCTGTAAGAGTATTTCGACATGAACGCCACCTCATTAGGAAAACTGAAAAGGCTGTGTGGAGGGGCTGAGCAAAGACACAATGTGTTCCATGAATAGAAGTAGTTGAAAGAAACACTGTCCTTGTTATCGTAGTCTTGTTAAAGATAAACATGAGCTGATAAATTCCTTAGTGAAAAAGAGAAGAACTTCTAATCTCAAAGTAGACTAATAAATGACCTGTCAAATGCAAAACAAAAATGTGTGGGATTATGTGAATTTCATCATTTTGAAAGTGTGACAGAACGGATTCCAGTCCTACCAATCCAATGTGCTCTGAGAGAACACTAATGATGCATTTTTGTAGGATGTATTTTCAAGTGTTTAAATATCTGTGTAGACTCTGAGTTATATCTAAACGTTACCTACCATAAGATGTGTGATCTCTAGACTTCGAATTTGGATCCTTTTCTAGTTAGGTGGTTTGGGCTCCGAGGAAAAGCTTCCTAAGAATGCTGTTGCATCATATTTGCTCAGGCATGGTCCTGGTTGCCTTCTGCCCAGAAACAACCCTTACTGAACTCCACAGACTTCTCAGAATATGGAGTATGTGTGGATGCTTACTGAAAGCAGTTCATCAGAGAGCAGGCAATCTGTATTTGGGACAGACGACCTGCCAATTCAGATGATTCAGAACAGATTTGAAATGTGTGATGCCAGGCCTTCATCCAAGGGGCAGCAGGTAGGAGAACTAAAATACTGTACTGTTTAATAGACAAGTTTTCTTGGATAGTCAAGTTAAATCTCTATTTTAAATAAACTAGATCTTACTACTTGAATTTTCCCTGAATTCAGTTTAATTAAACCTTAGGTTTATATTGAGCATTATCGCCTGAATTCTTCCTGCTTCAAAACATGCCTTTTTGTGGTATTAATCATATTTCTGTTTTTGAGCCTTGTCTCCCTTTTCCTTTCATTTGACTTTTCATTGATACAAGGTTTCATTTACTGTGTGCTTTCAGTGATTACTGTCAGTGGCAACAGGATGTTTTCCTTTTTCATATGTTGTCCTGTGGTTTGTTTGTTTATCCTAAATGTGAGCATTTATGGAAAGTAATTACTAGCTTTTTGTTCACTTTCCTGTTTCTTTTGGCTATACAACAGGAGAAGAGTGAAAAGAATATTGGCAAAGTATGACTGCATGTTTACTCAGTTTAGGTGTTTCAACACTTTTATTTAAAAAACAGTGTTGAATCTCTTATTCCAGGAAAAGATGCAGAAATCATCTTTCATGGCTTAAGAGAGACAAAAGCAAGTATTTATCCAATGAGGTGGTTAAATAATAGGTCTTCTGTGGTTACTGAACATTTAATAAAGGTGTTGATGCATGGACATCATAAATGCTTATGGAACAAAAAAATCTTTTGTCCTAACACAGCAGAAGGAATAAACGTTTGGTGAAATTTGGAAGTAAAGCATAGCCAGGTTAGAAGAAGAATATGGTTTCATAATATGTTGTCTAAACTGAAAGGTTAGGTTTTGTCTGAAAACACCTACACTCAATCTTTTTTCTTCATATAGTTGCCAATTTATTTTGTACAGACAAAATAGAATTTAGGGGTTACTGTATTGCATTAAGTTAGCCGGCAAATAAATAGCTTCATTCATCTCACTTTATTGAACCAAAAACTAACTTTTATGGTATTTTGTTTCATATATCTTTTTTCCTTCTATTATTTATTTCTCTAACTTTAATACATTAATAAAGAATATTGTTCGCATTAGGGCTCTAAATTTTCAGTGGACTCAACCAAAGAATGAATTCATGCAGATAAAGTATTTGCTTCACCTTTCAGCAAAAAGGCACTAAATCTTAAATGTATTTTCTTTTATATTTGTGTTACCTGTGTTGTTGGCATTAAAACAATATTAAACCTCCAAATCTGTTTGAAACGGCATTCCACATATAGGTTTTGTAAATAATTAATATCTTATTTAACAAATATCTAAGCATGAAAGAGGGATTGTGTGATCACCTTCTCTGACCTGAAGTCTATCACAGGTCACAGAATTTCACCCAGCAGTTAGTTAACAAGATTTTTCTAGTGAAAGTATTTTAGCAATGGCTTGTTTTACATTTCAACTTTATCTAGCTAAGTTTCCTTTTTGAAAGAGTCATCTTTCAGGGTCTTGTATCCATCTTCAACTTCATCTTTACCATGTCTCCAAATTAAGGGAAAGCAGAACGATGATAATTTAACTATTACAACTGATAGTAGAGATGGCATATCAAGAAAGCAAGCACCTTTGATGCTCTTTACACTGTTCTGTACCATGTTAGAGGAGAACAAAGGTGGGTTTAATACCCCCTTTGACTCTTGGGCCAATTAAACTACACAAAAGAGCAGCCCCAGTGACTGCTTTTAATCTGGGCAGTATCAGACCATTTCAGCACTCCAGAGTACTTCAGAGGGCAGCACCTTTTGTACTCCCTCACTTCCTTGGTGCAGTCATCTTCTCTGTCTTCAATATAGCTTCCAGTGTGTGGAAAGCTTCGGGATGTAGAAGGATCCATGCAATGCCGTCAGAAAAATCTCCTCATTATACTGTTATTTTCTGATAGAGGACTCTACAAGATTTATACTGCTGTCATGAAAGAGATAATGTTTACTCCAAAGCAGGAAAAATGTCATGTTTTCCTGGAGATCAAAAATTATTTGGGTTTGTATTTCAGATGTTGGTTGTTGCTTTGGAAGGTTTTTTTGTGTTGTAAATGTGGAGTCTGTTAAAGCCACCTGTACTGACTCTTTGATGTGGATTTTAATTTGTTCAGTGTCTTCATTTTTCTAGCTGCAATTTAATACTGTGAACCTAAGAAAGGTGATAAGTGTTTTCACATTACTATGGCTTCTTCATTCCTGTATTATTTCTAGTAACCACTGGGTGTCGTGTGTCTCTTTGAATTACAGAATATAGGGAAGGTCAAACTTCATCCAATCAAGGACTGCCTGTGGCCTTTTTTTTCAGGATGAAAAGGACTTTATCTAATTTACATAAAATCACAATGAGTAGTCTCAATTCTTACTTTAAGACAATTTTATTTATATACCAAGGGCAACAAATATCAGATAGGGATACTGCAAACAACAGCCTAATTCTCTACATGATTTACTCCCAATACCATTTACCCAGGCAAGTGAATGACACATTGTTTGGCAGAAAAACCTTAAGATGTCAGTAAGTAATTAAAGATAGCCTGATAACATAAATGCGTAGTGTAGCAGAATTAAGGTTGCACTGGAGATCTCAAATCTGTATTTTCCTAATTGATGGGAACTATTTTTGACATGAATATATTTGAGAGTTATTAGGATTAGTATTATTATGATAAGTATTTTGGCCTGTTATTTCCTGTCATTTTTACAAGCTAATGTAAAGGCTAGAATTCATTACTTTGTGTGCAAGAATAACAAATGTACCTCATGCAGAAGAAAATTTGAACCTTGAACCTTCAGTACAGACCTCTGCTATGGTGGATTAAAGACTAGCCATATTAATTGCACATAGAAGGATTACATATTCTACCAACTAGTCATTAGAGAGCTCATATGATGCGGTAACATTGATATAGCCCTGTGCTGTGCCTCATAGTACTGATAGATGAGCCAAGGGTATAGACTGGATATAGGCTTTCCGAGAAGCTCAGATGCCACTGTTACTCAGTTGCTTTCCCTGTAGGTTTGTTATGTCAGATGGATGAATTCATCTGTTGCATGTGGGTTCTCTTACGAGTGGTTGAGACTTTGCTTAATAATATGATTGTGAAACATTCAGAATTACTAGAGCCATTTAAAAGACAAATACAGAATTGGCTCTTGGTTCGAAGGGCAAGGTGTGTTCCCCTGTGCTAGGGGACTGTAGCAGTATTCATTTCACCTTTAACCTTGACGTCTACACTGCACAGACTGTTACAGTGTAACACTGAACAGTTTATGTCCAGGGCTACAAGTATTGCGAGAGTTTATAGGAGCAGATGAAGAAAAAGCTGCTGAGTGCTGATTTTTCGAGTGGCCTGTGTATAATGTAGCCAAACCTGAATGGATTTTTATGATACTAAAGGAAGGAGTGCCTTGATGATTGTACTTCACAGGTCTTCAGACCAATTTTCTAAACTTACCAAGTGTAGCAGGAATTCTGAAGAGGTCTTGTTGTACAAGAGGATGTTGGTATCAATTAGAACACGCTTTTATTCTGGAGCCATTTCTGGACCTTGCCAAGGTCCATAATTTCTATGTCTGCAAGCCTCTGGTCAGGGAGAAACTAAAAACCAGTTATGATTTCAAGTGAGATAGCAAAATAGACAGAAGATACCCATAGGATTCCTAATCCACATGAAAGGCTGAATTCAGGAGGAGCTACTGGGGGCTCACCATTCTTGAAAATGGGGCCACTTGTTTGTATGTCTTTGGGAAAATAAACAGAGTTGCTTGGAAATGTTCTGACAGTAATTATTGTCTTCCAGGTTGTATTGATTTAACAAAAGTAAAACCTTTAAGGAAAACGTGTCAATATTGTCGAAAAGTTCACTGAAAAACCACTGATTTTATTTTTACTTTTACAGTAGTAAATACACTGTTAATCAGGACAATACAAAACTAAAAGAAATAGAATAGAAATCAAATTTGGTGATGTTACATTTTGCTTTTTTTTCAGTTGAAATATTGTTACTGGTTTTGGTCAAAACTTTCAAAATCTTGGAATTTCCTGGAAGATAGAAATGCTCTTGTTTGATTAAAATTAATGTAGCACTCTAAATTTCCAACCTTCCAGAACAGTTTTAGTATTTTTATCAAATTCCTCAAGAGCGATTGTTATAGTGGCCAGATAAAATGGAGGACTACATAGTGGGAACAGTAATGCCTGGAAAATATGTTTCTGATCCTGAGATAATTTATATAGTTGAATTTGTGATACTCTGGTATAATGTTACTGCCCTTTGTATCATTACTGCATGGAAAGAAGTAGCATTGATATTAAATGTTTGTATGCTTCTGCAGACCAGAGAAAGAAACCTGTAATGGAATATCAGAAATGACAAGCATGCCCAGGCTGTCACACTCCTGACTGGCTCTGCTTTGCTGACAGCACAGCACATAACACTGCTTCAGTAGGGCAAAAGCAAAGTATACTAAGGATGGCAGAATATTTAGCAGATGTTTATGGCATTTGTGGCTCCAGGACTAGCGCTGTGTAGATGTAAGACTGAAATAGATTTTTTTCAGTTTTGCCAAGGGCAGGAAAAATCATATCCAGTCAGGGAAGATGGTGTTTCATTTTTTAAGGAAAGTCTCCACATGATGGCAGTAAAAAACCTCTGGAATTCAGAGGTGGTTTATGTTTCACCTTCAAAAGCCAAAAGGAGAAACAACCCAAGATGAAGAACTGAGTATGTGACTGAGCTTTTTGATTTCCCATTTTTCTCCTGGTAGTCCTTAATTCCCCAGGTAGTTGTCCAGACAGCAAGGCTACAAGCAGCCTGGCACAAAGAGAATAGGTCCCCTGTCACATTATACTAGGGCATAGTGTCACTCACAGGCACAACTTCAAAAGATATTTTTGATTTCTTATGCTGTGTATTAATGTGAAGAGGGAGAAGACAAGGAAAAAAGAGGTTGTTTTTAATCACTATGTGAAAACTTGTTCCTGCCCAAAGAACTTGAGAACTGTAGCTCATCGTTTCAAGCCACATTACAGAGAGCACTTGGATAAGGACCCAGTCTGCCGCAACTGGGCATTTGACCAACTTGGTTTGATTGCTGTAACAATGCCAGACAGAGATTAGTTGTGGAATGAGTTTGCAGTTGCGACTGAGCCTGTCTAGAGTGCTTGGATAGCCTGGTGTATGGAAGCACTTAAAGGGGAGTGTATTTAAAGAACCCAGAAGCAGCTGTGTGGCTAAAATTAAAATGTGTCTTTCTTGTATTGTTTTTACTTGGTTTCCTGTTGCACACTCTGGACCTGTCTTACGAGAACAAATGGGCAAAGAAGGGTATGAGTCAAAGGGGTGAAACTGATCCTAGAAATTCCTGCTTTGCTTTTTACAGCTTGGATGCACTAGATATTTTACATGAAAAGTCCTGTGGCTAAAACAGTCTTTGAAAGTCTCCTCTTTACATCCATATGCCTTTCATTCCATTCTTCATTCATTCAGACCCATAGATTTTCTTTTTGTGTGTATGCCAGGATTGCTGCTCCATACCTTTCTCCCCATCTTTCTTTCTCATAACATACGATATCTAATTATACAGCGCCTAGGACCAAAAGTAGTTATGGATAGCTGATCAAAACCTGCATAAAAATATCATATGTAAGTGGTAGAAAAATACTGGTGTGTAAAGGAATGTATAAGGTACAACTTACAGATTAATCAGACCAAGATCTTTGATAGTTAAAACTGTAAACAAGATTAGTTTATAATCAGCAGAGCAATTGCTCCTTTGGCAGAAAGATAATTTTCTTTGAGTGAATATATTACTTAGAAGTCTTACTGTAAAAGATATTTAGCAATAAATTCATACTTGGACACTTTTGACATGGGGAATTATTACCCTGGAATAGCACATGGGGTATTAGGAAATAGATATAAAAACTTGCATCAAGGTCATATAGGACGTCTGTTGCAGAGTCAAAAAACATGAGAATGGCAAGGGCAGTTCCTGTTCACTGTTTCCCTCTCTGATCATATGCCTTATAGAGGTTGTAGAACCTTGCTGTCAGACTAAGAACTCATGTAGTCTGATGCCCTAGCAGCTGCTTTGGAGATAAATACAAAACTCTAAGTTACAGGCAGCTTGGAATATGACTCCATCTGATCTTTAAGCAAAGGAAAAAGACATATTTATTTATCATAGCAAATCACAACCCTCCTTCAAACCAACAAATGTACTCATTCCATCTGCTAAAAATGCCCTGTAAATCTTTTATAGTAGATTTAAATTTTTTAAAAAATAATTACAAATATTTGTTAAGCCATGCAGCTTCCTAATGGAAATAGGTGTGCTATTTATTAAGGAGTGAGATAAACTGTCCAGCCCACCTTGCCATTAATAAATGAAAAAACAGAAGTCAGGAGCATAACTCCCCAGTTTTTTAAGCCATAGACTGATCAGAAGTACTAGAAAGATTTTATGTAGCTCATCCAACTTTATGTTCAAAAGGGATTAGGGTCTTTGTACACGTGTAGGTTTCCTGTTCATAACAAGGAGTTACACACTAACAGCCGGAACTGCCAAGTCAGCAGCACTGAAGGGGTCACTTTAACAGTTTGAAGTCTGTCCTTGTCGAGGGTACTCTAGAAACAATGAAACTAAAAGCCAGGGGATAGTCTTGTAACAAGAGTCTGAATAGAACAACAAAACTGAAACTGTTACTCCTCTAGATCAGCCTTCTGCGTCGCCAATTGTTTTGGTCAAGGTTTGGGTATTTGCTGAAATCGCTCGGGAGTGAAGGATTCAGCTCCATTAAATGGCTTTCACAGGTACCAACAGGTACCAACTTCTCTCTCTCTTTTTGTTGTTGTTGTTGTTGTTGTTGTCATACAGATAAAGCAGCTCTGGTATCCATGTATATTTTTCTGCAGGAATAAAGGACGGTGATTACATTTTATGGGTTTTTTTTTCCTCTTCAGAAATAGTTCAGTTATGAATGACTCTGTGTGACGAGTAAGAGAAGTTCAGTATGCAGGTTTGGTGCTACAAAAGGGCCTGCTGATAATTTCAATTCATGTTTCCCAAGTCCTCAAAAAGGTCGTTAGGGATCTCCATCATGTGCAGTCTAGAGCCTGCTACACTTTTCTCATACAATTTAATCTGCTGCCTGGATGGCCTCCAGTGTACAAGCAACTGACAATATAGTCTTTGGAATTGATTTCCTGGAATCGTGGAAGGCCTGCTTGGCCTCCAGATGACAGATGTGTGCTTGGAGCTCTCAGTGCAGCAAGATATTTTACAGAGATGAGAGAAAATTTGCCTCATTTCAGCGTTTTCTGTAATCATTTAAATGTTCTTCTAGTGATTTTGAGGATAAAGTTGTTGCTAAGATATGAGCATCATTCTGTGTGGGCATTATTAATCACAATCCTTTGTTTTCTGTAGCACTTATCATCTTGAGATCTTCATGGGTTTATATTCTTCAAGACAAACACCTCAGTTATGAATTTGATAACTACTGTCATAATCATTTTACAGCTGAGGAAGCAAAACTTAAAGGAGAGATGAGTTGCCAAAGTTCATACTCCAGGGTAGTGTCTTCACTAGAAAGAAAGGTTTTGATCTTGGAGTTTGCTTCAGGCGGTTAATCTGGATTCTTGCTATAACTCCTGTTTTCACTAGGATTATACTTGTACTTTGTTTAAAGCACATGAAAAGTACGTGTTCTCCTTACTAAATACAGTACCCACATATGTATCAGAGTGAGAAAACAACTTCTAACTTATTTTCCAATTTTAAGACCAAATATTCCTCCTGTTTATCTTCTGTATACAGCAAATGGTACTAAATCTGGACTATAGGTCCTATTGCTTCCTCTCATAGTATATAGCATCAAAACCCACATCTCAGACTAAGGGTCACCAGAAAAAAACTCTAGTGGTTAATGCCCATTGGGAAAGGTTTGGGTTTTTTTCATTCAAAAATATAAATATAAACAGTTCCATGAGAATGGGTGTTAATTTTCTCCCTTGATGACAGGCTAAGCAGGCAATCCAAGCCCCAAATGATCTGCTGTCCTTTCAAATATAGAAATGTCTCTTCAAACATAGAAATCATGAATAGAAAATAGGAATAGAAAAACTGATATTCTCACTACAAAACTCCAACTCAATATGTTGGAATGGCTCCTATGACTAAAATATAAAGGCATACATGATATCTTGTCCTGAAAGAGGATACATTCACCTACTATGAGATCAGGGAGATTTCTGTTGAAATCCCAAGCCAGAAATATCTGTTGCATATAACTTTGAGTTTTGGCTCTTTTGTGGGGGTAGCACTGTTTTGGGCTGGGTTCGTTTTCTTTGAGAAACTAGACAATTCCTCTAAGGCATAAAACTTAATAAAAAAACAGGCAAAAAACTTTATGTAGACTTCAGCTGGAAAGGAATATAACAACTTACAGAGAGAAAGCAAAATATATTTTTTGTGACAGCCTTGGTACAGAAAGCAGAGGAAGCAACTAAAGAGATTTGAGAGGTTTGAATACTGTCTACAGCAGCCTTGTGCTAAATAGGATGTGATTGGGAAGATGAGAGTGGAAGAGAACTTGTGTGGACATGAACCAAAAGTATCCATGATCCTTTTGAAAGAAAGGAGGCAGAACAGTAAAACAGAAAAAGAGGATTTGAAGAAAGCAGATTTAACAAACTCAGGAAACTGGAAGATCGTATGTCATGGAAGAAAATTTTAAAGGAATAAAGAAATTAAGCACTTCCTGATGAAAAGCATGCTATTCAGAATTTAATGATCCCAATGTAAGGAATGAATAGCAAGCATATAGCAAAAAGTAATCTTTTAAAATCATATACATTGACCTCAAACACGTGAGAAAGTCATACAGGAAATGAAAATTATGTGAGATCAGTAGAATTAGTATAAAGGTATGCGTAAGTATGTGGGGACAGAAATCAAAAAGAACAAGGCACAGAAGAAGTTAATAAAGAGGATCAAGAAACCTTTTGTAAGTAAGCAAGCATCTTTAAAAATATGTTTCTATAAGAATATTAGGACTACTGAGTTTCTGCTTGAATTCTGTAAGAAATAAGCAAAAGACTGAGAAGCTATTCAATACTCACTTGAAAGGGAAAACTCATAATGTAAGATGTCTGCGGCCAAAACATTTGATGCCTTTTTTGTTTTACTATTCACTAATGAAGGCTACTGTAATCATGTAGTTAATACAATTATAAAAACCAAAGGACCGTGATCTTACAGCCTAATAAAATAGACTGTAGCTTAATTAGAACACTGGCCAAAACTATTTAAAGCTGTCACCAGGCATCTCTGATAACCCAGAGATGCCTGCTAAGGCTCTAAGAAACTGAAAAAGGACAAATGTAATGCTTAAAGGGTAAAAAGGAAGAAGACAGGGAATTTCTTATCAGTCAATTTAACTTGAATTCTTAAAAAAATACCAGAACAAATAATGAACAAATAATCAAACAAGTAAACATCTGGAAGACTGCGAAGATATGTCTAACAGACAGAATGGATCTGCCCATGTCAAACCAATGTGGTTTTATTCTGCTTTGGGCTAATGGGGCTGTGATCAGGATAGACGTTGTGTATCTTGACTTCAGCAGGGTTTTTGACCATCTTTACATGTCATACACATTTACCACACTTTTATAAGCAAAGCAGGAAAACTTAATATGAACACCATGACAGTAAGTGTAGTGCAGAATTATTTAGAAAGCATATTCAGACAATAGTTAGCAATAGTAGTAGTAGCAGCAAAATAGCAAAAGTCATCAGCAATTTCAAACTGTAAGGATGTATCAGCTGGGTTGAACAAATATCTCTCCTCTGTCTCATATTATTTGGTATTTTTCAGTAGTGGTTTGGGAATGAAATACAGAGTATGTTTATTCCATTTACAGATGGCACTAGGCTGGCCACAGCAATTTGGAGGACAGAATTCAAATTCAAAATGGTCTTGGTCAGTTGGAGAAGCAATCTGGAAAACTGGATGCAATTTGATATGGAGATATGAGCAGTTTCATATTTAGGTGGGATTAAGCAGTTTTAACCATTTGGGTTCGGAAATAACTGGCTAGTATTTTAGGAAAGGAACCGGAGGATAGCATAGGTCTCCCTTGGATGCAAAACCAGAAATGTAACCTGTAAGATATAGGAAATTGTGCTACTCAGCATCAATAAGGTCTCACCAAGATTATTGTAGTTAGCATTTAGCATTGCACTTCACAAAGGATGTGGGTTAACTGAAGTGAGTCCAAAGGAGAACAATGAGAGTAATCATGATTTATGAGGAAAGTTTGAAGAACTGGTGGTGTTTAGTCTATAGGAAGAAACATGTCTTCAGCTATGTCTTCTAGGCTACCCCAGAAACAAAGGGGATAATTTTTCTCCATGTTCAGCATGGACAGGACAAGAAATAAGAGGTTTAAGATGCATCTAGAGAAATTCAGATTAGATACTGGGAAGAATAAGTAGTAATAATGAAGTACTGGCATCTGTTGTGAAGAGATGATGTCAAATCTCTAGTAACAAATACATAACTTAGCAGTAATTATTCCTAAACTTCCATGTATATTAACCTGGGTTGAGAAAGGGAATGCTAAAAAGACTTAGTGGGAAAAAAATGATTGCAAAGACTGAACTTAGTAAACAGTTAATTTTTCTGACATGAAAAGTAAGCACTGTCCAGAGTTGTTAAATCACAAGATAAAAAGAATTCACACTTATTTCAAAAAGAAAATTAGCTTTTTCAGAGTCTCCACATCAGATGAATGAAGCTTTGTCTGTTGAAGTGGAAGAGAATACATGGGTTTGATGATCTTCCAAGAGAGACATCTTTAGTGTCATTGAAAGTAAGCCACAATGAAAATGTAATTCCCTACTCTAGGTCTTCCAGCAGCTCTTCAGCAGCAGCCTCCATTGAGAACATTTTCAGTTCATCTTTGAAAACCACAATATGACAGATCAATTGAGGACTGCACCTTAAAAAAAAAAAGAAGAAAAGAAAGAATTAAGGCAAAGGCTTGAACTTGGTAGAAGGTTGCAACCTTCTTTTCTTCTAAAAACATCACCTTTAGTGTAGCACAAAGTGAGCAATTTAAAAGTGATTGAAGCACTTCACTCTGAAGACTCTCATTCAGACAAATTTAAATTTGTGATTTCATATTAGATACTGCAAGTGAAGAGAGAAGAAAAAATACAAAGAAACAACTAAAAGCATCAACTTTAATGTTAAAGCAGATGCTTTGTTGCACATGAGAAATGATGCAATAATAGATATATGTACCCATAGAGAAAAATGAGTTCTACTTAATGCTATTGATTTTGCTTCTGAAAATTAAAACAAAGAATATAATGTCCAGGTTGGTATAGATGTTGCCTACTAGTTCAAAAGAAAAACGTGGAAGGGATCTTTTAATTTAATCTAATGATAGTAATAAAGAGAGTAAAGCTATTTACATTTAAAAATCACTTTAAACATGTGTGTGGTAGATATTCAATATTGAAAATATTGAAAACATAATTTTGAAATAATGTAGCATCTATCATATGACATTTTGGGAGTTCAAAAACTCTCCTGCAACTATCAGTCTTGTGTTTCCTTAATTTAAAGAAAAGAGTTGGTGCTGCAGCTTCTCAACAGCATTTGGAGTAATTCTGAAAAACTGTTGACCTGATTTTCATTTATAGTAAGATGATAGCTTGCATTGCAAAAAATGACCTAAACACACCTGTAAGTCCATCCATGTTACACCATCCAAGCAGTACTATGTCATCTTTTTCTCAAAGGAAATAATACCTAAAAGGTCTCTATACTTCCATCAGAAATTACACAGGTATTCAAATTTGTGTTGAGCCCAAAGTGAGCTGTGGTGAAAACACAACAGACTTTACTGGTTTTGTTTTACAGAGATGTTGCGTTTACAAATGTTACTACACTGTGGTTTTGAGGCATAGACAGTTTACGGACATAGAAGTCTACTGTCATGGTCACAGTGAGAAAATGACCTCTAATTAACAACTAGAACCACACAGGAAGAAAAAGTTTTCTTTGATTGTTATTGGGTTTTCTATAATTAGAAATGTTATTTAGCCAGCATCACTCATTATTGAAACAATTGTCTGATTTTGGCCTAAATTATGAAAAAGTAGCAGAGATGAGGTATTTTTCTTCCTTCTTTTAACATTTACAAGCTTTGTACATACATATATGGAAGAAGTTATGTCACATAGTAAAATTTAAGAGTAGAATCAGAGTGGATAGATAAATCTGAAAGATGCCAATTTTGCAATATATATATGGTTCTGTTCAGCAAGCTCAGTATCCTTCTGTGGTGATTCAGATGAATTTGGTTGAACTGAATCTCTGAAAATCACTATTTTTAAAGATTCTAGAATAGCTTGTCAGAATATAGCAGTCAAATGCACTGAGCATTCTCAGTCTCCTTTCCCTGATGAGTCTCCTTTCTAAGGGGAGATGATCCGTTTCCAAAAGCTCTTTGAACAGACTGGCATGGGCCGTGACTTGTCCAGCCATTGTTTTTCTAGAGGGCTATGGCAACAGAGAAGAAGCTATTAAGACCTTTATCCTAGTATCTTAAAGCTGCCTCTTCTTGCTAAAGGAGGGAATAGAGGAAAGAGAAAGCAAGCTACGTAACATCCAAAGGAGTAAGTAGGAAAGGATAGTCATGGATCAGGTAGAGGTACAGTATTTGTCAAGACATGAGAAAAACAGCACAAGCTAGGACTGGAAAGCAAAAAGGGAGGAAAATAAAGTATTTAAGTAACAGAACATATAACTAAACCTGAGTCCCAGTGTTCTTTTGCTCTTGTCATGAAATATACCTGAAATATACTGATGAAGTGCATGTTACTCGCCTCCACCCTCTGACCTGTATTGCAGTTCACCATTTATACAGGTGATTTTGTTAGTGCAGTCTGACTCTGACAGTGATGTGTACTATAAATTTAAAGATTAGAACCCTATTATTCTAGAGATCAACATAGGTCCATATGGTGGAATTTGCATTCACCCCTAATTAATTATTTATTCCATGAAACTGGAAGAGTAATAAGGTTGTGCTAACATTCTAGAAGGTAAGCAGACCAATGCAAGTAATTATAGATCTGTTAGTCTGGCATCAATCCATGCTAATATAATGGAAAGTTATTAAGGATTTATTAAAAAAATATTAAAGAATGGAAATATAATGAATGCCAGTCAAAGTAGATTTACATAAAATCAACCTAGTCAAAATGTCTGATCAACTTTTATGTGTTTACTGATTTAGAGAAGCAATATATACAGGTTCTTAGAAGCTTGTTGAATTGATGCTAAAAAAACCCCATTCTAATTCAAGAATGAATCCTATACAGTGTTAACAAGGCATGTGCTGCTCTGATTGAAGAATTTGGAACACAGAAAAAGTAGTTGTCAACAGATAGTCATCATAAATGGAATTTACCTGGCCCAGGGATTCATACTAATGCTGTCAGTAGGCTAGTGGAAGTCTAATGTTATTAAATATTTTTCCCATTACTAAATGTATTTGGTAAAAGTTGTGGCTAATATAAAAATGGGAGAAATAGTAAGTACTGAATGAATCCAGGGCAGTCTTAGAGGACCACTTGACTGTTTTATTAAGTTATACCCATTCAAAGAAAGTTACATTTTAACATTGCCAAAAGCAGTATCCAGGAAACATACTGTCCGTTAGTCTATAGGAAGAGGAGTTGTTTCCTCAAAAACAGTGATTCTGAAAAGATTTCAAGATCACAGTGGACAAATGAGTCAACATATGTTCCCACTGTAATGATTTGGCAAAAATAGGTCACTTGAATAGGAAATGGACCACTTCAGAGGTCATTTCAATTTTGGATATGGAATCAACACTGGAATACTAAATAAATTTCTGGGGATTACATATTAAAAGGAACAGTGAGCACTTTGATTAGATAGAGAGCCACAGAAATAATTCTGGAGAAATGCTCTGTGCTGAAAACTTCAGAGCGCAGTCTCCTTAGAGGTGGATGAGAGAGAGCTAGATTGTTCAGAAGTTATTTGATTACAATGTACAAATACTGTCCTGTGGAGAAAATCCCACATTCTAAGGTGCTCTTCATTTTACGGGAAATAGGCATAGTACAATATCATCCTTTTGTGCTGGAACCTATATATAGATAAATTCACTTTAGAAACAAAACTCAACTTTTTTAACAGTGATGGAATAAGCTACACAGTAAGATGGAGATTCTTCCTCTCCTAAGATGAAGTGATAGGACAAGGGGTAATGGGTTTAAATTAGGGCAGGTTTAGATTGGATATTAGGAAAAAGTTCCTTAACATGAGGGTGGTGGAACATTGGAACAGGTTGCCCAGGCAGGTAGTTGAGGCCCCGTCCCTGGAGGTGTTCAAGGCAAGGCTGGACAGGGTGCTTGGCAACCTGGTTTAGTTAGAGATTGCCTACTCACTGTAGGGGGTTGGACTAGATGAGCTCTAAGGTCCCTTCCAATCCTGATAATTCTATGATTCTATGAAGATTTGAAAGTTTCTCTGAAGAAATATGAATAACCTTCAAATCAAAACAGGATTAGGTTTGAGGTTTTTTTATGTGCATTAGTGAAAAATAAGTTAGTACCCATAGTACAGAGTGAAATTTAATAGACTGTGGTATGCCAGAGATCCAACTGAAGGATTTTAAAGCCTTTTCTGATCTATGAATTTATAGAAAAAAATGCATTTTACTTATAAAACTATCTCAAAAGAACTTTAAAGTTCTAAGTCATTCATTCAAAAAAGGGAGAAACAGAATGTAGGCTTCCTGGGCAAACTTAACTCCAAACTGTTTTATCTGTGCATTATGAAATCGTCCAATTACACATTCTTAGATGTTGGTAGTCATGTAGAAAACGGATAAGGTATAAAAGAGGGTAAAAGGCATGGGCTGGGTAGGGTAGTGGAGTAGTACCGTGAAAATATTATGTGGTCATGCAATCATGAAGTTATTCTAATGAATATGCATGAGCAGAACTACTGCTGGCACTTGCCAGCGTGTGAATGGTTGTCTCTGCCACATCTGTGATCCTTTAAGGGGAGCAGTGAGATTGAAGAGAAATGAGAAAGAGGGCAAGACAGTCAAATAGGAAAAAAGTATCTTAAAGGCAGATCTCTCTAAGAAGGCTATAGAGTGCTTTAAAAATATTGGAGGAAAAAAATAACCTCTTAGGGATTGTTTCTCCTTTCAAAAGAATTATTTAAAGCCAATTCTTAATTTACTTTGTCCTGTCATAGATTAACTTGGGACAAATCTTAAAGGCTATTATGTTTTAACTGATTGATGGGAGACTGAAGATGCTGGAATAAAAGGAAAGACATGCCATTTCTTTAAACTTTGTACATGGTTCTCCAGTCTCAGGAATGACTGAAAACTATGATGGAAGAACGGTGAGAAGTCTATATTTTATTTCACATTTCTGTGGGCTGGAAAGGCAGATAAAGGATATGTCATAGCTGTCTGAATAAAAAGAGAATAAGAACTTAATTTTAGTGATTGCCACTTGTTCTCAGCTGCCTATATAATTGCATAGGGATGGCTTTTTGTGCCATATGCTATCCCAGGAAGAGCTTAAATGGGCTCCTCTCATGGAACAGTGATAGTAAAAGGAGTGCAATACAAAATAATAAGAAGCAAATGTATCAGTCCATTGACTCTGTATGTTTGTCTGTTTACAGCCTATATACTTACATTTTACAAAGTGTGCACTTCTTTTATAAAATTTGATTGCATAAAACTTAACTGTTCTTCATTTCACTTTGCAACACCTTTCTTCTCTTTCTCCTTTCATGAAATAAGGAATTAAATCAATGTAACAGCTTTTTCTTCACAATAAAGGGAAAAATTGCAACAACCATGGTGCCTCCAGTAGGAAGTATCAATGGGATTTATACTTTACTGTGAATGTTTTTTTTATTTCAGTAATATTCTCCAAATATTACTGAGACAAACAATGTTCATGGAGTTTCATAGAGTTGTAGAATCATTATGTTTGGAAAAGACCTCTAAGATCATCAATTCCAACTGTCGACCTGTCATCACCGTGCCCACTAAACCATGTCACTAAGTGCCACTTCTACATGTTTTCTGACTCCCTCTAGGAATGGTGACTCCACCACTTCCCTGTATAGTTCCATTGGAACTTCCCCATTCCAATGCTGAACAACTCTTTCCGTGAAGAAATTTTTCCTAATATCCAATCTAAACCTCCCCTGATGCAACGTGAGGCCATTTCCTCTTGTCCTATCACTAGTAACCTGTGAGAAGAGACCAACCTCCACGTCGCTACAACCTCCTTTCAGGTAGTTGTAGAGAGATATGAGTCTCCCCTGAGCCTCCTTCAGACTAAACAATCCCAGTTTCCTTAGCTAGTCTTTGTAAGACTTATTCTCTAGACCCTTAACCAGCTTTGTTGCCCTTTTCTGAACACAGGTTTCTTTCATACTGTTTTATACTGTGTGGTCCATTTCTTATGTCACATTAACCATAATGCTAATGTAAGATGTACTCCTGTGAGTTTGCTGACCTACTGTATTTAGATATGAAAACAGGTTTGATAAGGAAAAAGGGTGATCTTCATGATTTGAAAAAAAGGTGGAGAATAAAGATAGTGATAGTCAAAGGACAAAGATAGTAGACTTAATGGGAGTAATGACAGAGTAATAGAAGTTACTATCATTTGTGTGGAAGAACATAGAAAATATAGACTTCTTATCCTGAGAAAACAGGAAACTTCTACTGTGTGCCAGAAAGAACGGGCACATGAAATTGCAACTCCACCAGCACAGATTTTCAATTAATCTTTCAATTTTGGGATGATACCATGTGATTTTTAAGTATCAAAAATTGTTTTTAGAAAGAGAGGAAAAAAATACAGGATTTGATGTTGTGAAAAAGTCTTAGAAAAAGTTTGCAAGGAAGAAATAATCACAACCATGTAAATGGTGGTACATGGAAAATGGTATGTGAGCTGGTTTTATCAAAAGTAGATCATGTCAGACAAACCTCCTCTTTCTTTGATAAGATAAGGAATTTCTTTTAAAAGGGCAATGCAATGGACCTGATACATCTGGATTTAAGCAAATAACTTGAAGCAGTGTTCATGGAAATTGTTATTTAAGCAGGAGAGGACAGTAATTGGAATATAAAACTGGCCAAAAACTTATAGTGGGGAATTTTGAAAGAGGTTGCAAAAATGTGGGGAGTTTATTTATGGTATTTTTCAAAGATTAATCTTGGGACTGATTCTGTTTAATATTTCATATTAGTGATCTTAGTGCTCATGAAACTTATAGATAACAGAGAGTTTGGAGGTAATACTCATATTAAGGAGAATCTGCCTACAAGATAGAAAGAATGAGATAACTGTCAATAGAAATCATCACAATGAGTAAAAATTCAGAATTGCAAAGTCACACATTTAAGGACCTTCTGCTGTGAGCTGGAGGCTTATTGGTCAGCAGGGATGCAGGAAGTTAGACCTATATGTTTATTAAGATGAATGTGGTAACAGTATTTTTCAGCCATGAAGAAGGCCACTGTAAATGTCAAAACCACATTTTCTATGGGTATTGGAAAATATTGATATGATTAGGAAAAAATACTGTTTATATCTTATAGTCTGGATTACTGGTATCAATCTGATCATCTGTACTGGAGAAAAAGGTGAATTTAAACTGGAAAAAACCCAGAACAGGTCTCCAAGGACCATTAATGAAATGGTAAAAAAGTGTTTTCAGAAGAGATTAAAAGAACATAGCTTGGTTTGGCTGACCAAGATGAAGATTTAAAGAGAATACAATTACTTTATAGAAACACATCTAGGGCTAAATAGCAAGTAGGAAGAAAAAGAATTAAAATGAAGAGGTAAGATCAAATGGATATGAAATAATCAATACATTTAGACAGGAAGTTAAAAGTTCTCTATCCATCACAGAAATGAACTTCTGGAGCTGTTTTCTAGACAGAGTAATAGGCGCAAGGAATCTGAATGTCCTACAAGGTGAAGCATAATAAAATAAGGGTAGGATAGGGATGGTCATGAATTTGGAAAGTAAAGCTTGTGAAATGAGGCTTTGTGCGTTTGGTTTGCTGTCATTCTTGTTAAAGCACTGAATGAAGATTAGCTTTCCATATAGAGCTGTGTCAGGAAGTGTTTCACATTTTTTGTTTGCTGTAAAACTAGTGAAGTGGAAGACAGTGAAGCCAGAAAAGTTGGTAATGAGATACAATGGCACAGATAAAAGGGAAGGCTAAGTACTGGCATGGGTTCTCTCCTGTAGATACTAGGCACAATCATGCCTGACTGTTCAAAAACATGTTTTGATATGGGATCCAAGGCGTTTTGTGGCTGATATGTGCAAGGACAGAAGACTGGGCCAACTCGGACCCACTCATTCAGTGAGGTTCTTAATCTCTTGCTGGATCATGAACTTTCAGTACTAATGGGCCACTACTCTGATGGGATTTCAGATTTGGTTCACGGATTCCAAGTTGTAAAGAAATTTTTTTTTTTACTGGTCAAGTTATCAAGGATCTTCTTGAAGATGTGGGGTGGGTGTGGAGGGTGCCTTTCTCTGTAATTTGTGAAGTGTTTCAGTTTAGGATCAGTTGAGCTTATTTCACCTAACAAATCCCCTGTCATTATAGAGGCCTTGGAAGTGACTCCTGGAAGATGGAAAGTGTACATGTTCTTGTTCCCGTAGTGTCCTCCTCAGTTCTGTGTTCCAAGATTGAGCTGACGCATGATATTGATGCTACAATTATGATTCAGAAAGTGCTGTTTTATTAATGAAGCATAAACCCAAGTTCTTTGTGGTTTGATTTTATTAAAGATCAGTAGCATCTTTCTTAAGAATTTAGGTGCTAACTACAGCTTTGTGATTAGTTACTAGCTGAGTGACTACATTGCCTTTGAAGTTTGAACTGGGCATGATATACTTCATCACTTCCTTACCTGCTGTGTAAGTAGCATTATGTGCTTTTCTGCATTTGAGAGTTTGGATGCATTTAAATTATGGTACAGATAAATTTATAATCATGATCATCATGCTGTCTTGCAGAGAGCAGTTTCTAAGACACATTGTGCTCGGACATTAACATTTATCATGTTATGTTGTTATTAAATTATTATGATTGGTATTCATACTTCTTTACTCTTAAGTATTTAAGAGATGAAGTAGAAAAGCACTCCCTATCTTAAAAGGGATTGTAATAATAAAACTCCAGATCAGACGAATAGTAAAGGAAAGAAAGAGACATGTGAGAGATTCTAATGAGGGGAAAAAAAGAAAACAAAAACAACAAAAAAACCCTCAAACACCCCCCCAACAAAACAAACAAAACAACCCCACAAACCAAAATAAAACAAAGCATAAACAAAACCCAACAAAAAAAAAAACCCTTCTATCCATTTTAAAGTTTTTACAGAATTCTTTATGTAGCTCATCTGCTAATAAAATATTTGGTCTACTTTTAAAAATAGGAAATAAGTTTTTGTGATATTTCAGATGTTTGCATGGAAGTAAATTCTATACCTGTTTATAAATGCTGCTGGGAAGGATGCTGAATTTACAAGTGAAACACTATGAAAACAGTAAATTTATCAGAGACTTTATCTTCTAATAGCTTCTCTAGAGATTGATTTTGAGAAGAAGCCTTTTTCTTATGCCAGAAAGAAATTTGTAATATTGTAACTTAATTTTTTTAAAGAAGTAGGTTCACAAAAGTTATTTTAAAGAGATTCATTTTTTTGCAAGTTATCAAATTTGGGACTTTTTTAGGCTTTTTAGACCTTGCCCAATATGACAGATCCATTCCCAGTGTTTTCATTCCAGGGCACAGAAATTGCCTTTATGCCACTGAAAAACATGCTGTTATGGGGTATAGTGTGAATATCTTTCCCTAAGAGGTCCAGAAGGGACACAGTTCTAAACCTGAGAACTTAGTCCTTGAAGCCTTTCCACTGAAAAACTAGACCATTTCCTAAAAGATCATAGAGGTGTGGCCAGTACAGCTTCTTTTCATTTAATGTTTTAAAGAAGGAATTCTCTTAAAAAGTGGGACTAGAAAAAACTGTAGGGAAACCATAGTAGTGTCCTGGGCTTATAGAGTTTTTTTAGTTTCTTCCTCCCTTTCATGAGAGGAATGTCCCTCCTTCTCCCCTCTACCCCTGCTTTCTTATTTTATAGCCTCCCCTACTAAGAAGAGAGTTTTTGTCTCTTCTTTCTAGCAGTCTCACAAGTCACAGCTGTTACTTCAAGCAGCACGTAGGAGCTACTTTCCTGTTTTCACACAGTGGGAGAATTTAAATGCAGAGTGAACCAGGAAGGAGCTTATGTGTGTTATCCCTGACACAGAACTGTTAAGTGGGTTCCAGTGGGTAAAAGTTTAGAGTTAGTCAGATGAAGTGAGGGAGAGAAATTCCTGTAATACAAACAAAGGAAGGAAAAGAAGGTGTTCCAACAGTAAATGAATCTGATTAGTTAACAACCTTGTATCCTATCTCAAGGATAAAAGCTTCTTGCATCTAGACTGTCAGGTTCATTCATCTGTAGCAATGTGCCGCTTAAGTTTGCCTGGCCAAGATACCGTCAATTGGCATCTTTGGGGGTGCTTATGAAGGAAAGGTCAAATAATCAAATGGTAACTGATGCCTCAACATCTTTAGGAAGCATTTTCTCAGGACTTAATGAAAGTCCGGAAAAATGGGTCCTTTGTGTAAAGGAAGTCAAAGTTCAAAGGCAAGTCCCTGTCACTGAATTTCTGAAATCTATAGGTCTTGTTTTGTTGTCATAAACCTCTCAAAGTCAAGGACCTGGTTTCATATTATTCTTTTGAAGCTGCACTTAATAAAAATCATGTTTAAGCAAGAGAACATCTTTGAAGCCATTGCTGATAGTTTAGATAGTTTAGATAGCTCTAAAGTTCACTTTCTGACTTCGATTTTCTTCCAGGGGTTCCATAGCATGGTGCTAAGGTTCTAATCATCTATCACTCATCCCTCTGACAAGAAACATTTCTATACCTTCCAGTGCATAGAAATTCAGGCATCAAGCTCTTTCAAACAAATACTTCTTCAGATGATTTCAGTGGCTTGTAGCATGCTTTGCAAGTGCACTTACAGCCAAGTATACTCCCCTTGCAAGTGATTACTTAGATACAGAAAGAGGGGAGAAGAAGCAGCCAAGCACGATCTTTATTTTGTCTGCCAGGTATGTAGACATAATTTGATCCTTCTGTAGAAAGATGTTATAAGATGTTATTAAGTGTCTGTGCTATAAAACAAGTGGAGGAGCAGAGAGAACTAGTTAGTGGCATTGAACTGCTGGTGCTGGATGCCAGTCCTGGGTTGGTTGGTTCATTGGTTTGCTTTATAAATTAAAAAAAGGGATATATATGGGAAATTAAAATAGCATAGAGGGTGAGTGTAACTTTTCTTTGTGTCGTAGCATATAGAGTGACTTCTGGGAAGTGGCAGCTCCGTCATTCTTCTTAGTCACTTAAAGTCTTTTCCTAATTTTGATTTGTTTAAGGCACAACTTTTTGGTCACTGGCTCACAGAACATGGTATAAATTGAGGATTGTTGCAGCTTCTGGCATCAAACCTTCGTTAGACAGAAAGCAAACACGAGGAAGATAGGAAAAAACAGAAAAAAATTTGTGGAGAGCTGGGCACTCCACTACTTTAGGTAGAAAAATGTTAATAGGAATTTAAAGTTCATATGCCAAACATTAAAGATTCATCTAAATGTGATGGTACAGATATCATCTAGTACTACCTCCTCACTTAGCTATTTGTGTAGCTTTTTCAGATACAATTTTAAAAAAGCCCTAAAGGAGAGATAATAGATATTAAAGTGGGTGGGGAAAGAGGGGCAGGAACACTACTAATTCTGATGATGAAACTTGTTCCTTTCCCTGTCTCTTGAGTTGTTCAGTCTGACAACCTTCCGGTCCACAAACCTAAAAATGTTGCCAAATAGCTACAGAAAAATGATTTCCAGAAAAGGGTGGCATCTGATTTATTTCCTGCATGCTACCCTGTCTTGTTGTGGTTTTGGCTGCAAGATTGCAAGTCTAAAACTGAGAGAAATGTCATCGGCCCCTAGAGACAGTGTCCAAACAATTGAATATGTTTGGAGGAAAGGTTTATTCTTTGGCTCTCTCCATACTTGTAGCTGCCAATTATTGAGTAGTTATGGCCAGACACAGACTCACTGTGGTTCATGTCTGGCTCTTGGTTTCAGAAGTATCTGGTATTGTTCAAGGAAGGCTAAGGAGGTGTCCAAACATTTCCTCAAGGTTCTTTTGATATTTTGTGCTGCTGGCAGTCCTTAGGCATGATGGTTTCTCTCAGGAGGCATTACTGACTCATATCTCAGAGATTGGACTAGTATAGGAACTTAAATAAGAGAGATGAGAATTCCTTTTCATTTCATCTGAGAAAGTGGACTTACTCAGATCTCTTCAGCTCAAGGCAGACGAAGTTTTAGAAGAGCTGAATGTCACAGAGTTAACAGCCAGTTTTCAGGGTTTGAATCAAACTCTGCTTGTGCAGGAAATCTTTTCTGTTTTTTAAGTTACAGCAGTTAGCAGTTGTCTTTTAGGAACTGGCTACCTGCAAAGGCCAGAAGAATCTGCCTGTCCTAGTCAAAGGAGAATGCAAAAAGCAACACCCCTCTTCTGCCCCCTTCAAAAAGAAATCAAAATTTCCCCTGAAATCCAAAGTGAAAGCTAGATAACATTTATGAATACAACTGAGAGATCTGAAGCCAGAGAGATGTTTTTATTTTCTCTCCTTAAAATGATTCTTTATCTTGCCTTTTCTTTGGGTCATTTGGTTTGGAAGACTGAAAAGGGCGGTGATTCTGACTAGAAGCAGAAACAAAGCCTTTAGGTCTTCTTCTCTTCTGCTCATGGTGTCTTGCTCATGAAGAAGACCTTGAAGAGTATTACTTGGCCATGGTGAAAATGTGAATCATAGAAGACTTTGCCAGGGCCAGGAGGAATAGTTTCAGTTTCTGTATTCTTTTTCCAAAATCACTACACACAATATATAATGGATTTGAATCTCTGTAATTTGGAGAAATACCTCAGTAGAAGGAAATTTTGCATACTTTACTAGAGGAGAGTAATCCATCTGTTCAGCTTTCAGGATGGATTTAGGTCTCTGTGCCTTTGAAACATTTCCATCTATAGCTGAGTAAGACAAGAAAGTACATCATGTTCTTGGTGGGCCGTGACCATTTCTTTTCAAGCTGCTATCCTTCAGATCTTCATTAGTCCTTAGGCTATCATTAAATGTGTGGCAATGGTTTTATCTTTGTTGTTAACGTCTGCAGGTGCATTAGTTATCTAGAGAACTTACTCATTAGAGAGCACTTGTACAGCACAGTAGTCCATGCCTTCTGGGAAACTTATTACTTGCAGAGTCTCCAACAAAATAAGACTTTCTTTTGCCCCATTTCAGGTTCCTTCCTTGATAGAGGCCACCTGGGGTCTCGAAAGGGCTCTGGTTTACGTGTGCTTGAACATCTTCTAAAATTTATTGCAGAGAGGAGGTCAAGCTATATCCACAGCAGAATACCCCACGTTATTTTATTTTGTTGATTTTGTACTGAAGGATGGTATGCAGTTTGGATATAATCTATACCAGAACAAGAGAACTTAAGTAGAATATAAGCATTTGAAGCTTCAACTCATTGCATTTCCCATCAACTTATGAAAGACTTGATCCAATCCTGACCAAATATACTTTGATGGAGATGCCCTTCTTTTAGTCTGCTCTAAAAATCACGATTAGTAAGGACCATCCAATCCAAAAAACAGAGCAACTCTTAAATGTGTCTCTGGAGAAAAATGCTAACACAAAGAAAACTTTGTGATCAGTAGGCTATGTCCTACCATTTACTTTTACCAGCTCTCTTTTCTGTCAGCCAGGATATAACACTCCTTTGTGCACAAGTAAAAGCTCTTATAGCATTGGTTTCATGGTGAAATGCACTTATCCTCCCAAAGAGATTTTCCCTTTAAAGAGGAAAAGTTTGGGACATCTGATCCTGGGCTTTAGAAATCAAGCATCATCAGAATAAGCTTATCCAGACTGCGTCTTTGGTTCCAGAGTGGTCCACTTGCCAGGTCTGTGCCCAGAATAGTTCCTAGAAATTGTGAGGTCCACGGCATATTTGCCTCTATGCAAATGCATGAAGCATGGGAAATCAACAAGAGGAGTTAGTCGTGTGCACATCTGCAGGACTATGGTCTTATTTGCATTGCAGAGACATGGCAGGACGGCTTCTACGGCTGGAGTGTTGGAATGGAAGTATACAGGCTCTTTAGGAAGGGCAGGCAGGGAAGACAAGGAAGGGGTGTCATCCTCTATGTCAATGACGAGCTGGAGTACATGGAGTTCCACCTGGGGATGGATGAGGATCTGATAGAGAGCTTATGCATCAGGATTAAAGGAAGGGCAGAGTCTGGTGACGTTATAGTGGGGATCTGCTGTAGGCCACCTAACCAGAAAAACCAAGCATGTGAGGCCCTTTATAGACAGATAGGAGCAGCCTCATGTTCACAAGCCCTGGTCCTCATGGGGGACTTCAACCACCTCAATATGTGTTGTCAGGACAACACAGCAGGGCATTAGCAAATCTGGTGGGGAATGTGGACCTCAAGAGCAGCCTTAGCTGCAGTGGCCATGACATGGTGGAGTTCAAAACCTTTGCGCAGTGAAGAGGGTGCAGAGCAAGCTCACTACCGTGGCAAAGCAGGTTGCCCATAGAGGTTGTGTACGCCTCATCCCTGGAAGTGTTCAAGGGCAGGTTGAATGGGACCTTGAACAACCTGATCTAGTGGAAGGCCTCTTACAGCCCATACTATTGTTGATGATCTTTCCAAGTCTCTTCCAGCCCTTGACTTTCTGAGATTCTATGTTCTTTCCAGCAGAGGTGGGAGGAGGGTTCTACCTTAGCTCTGTTTTGTCAGCAGCTCATCAAAAGAGATATATTTCTTCCGGATCTGTGGTAAACATGCACATTAACAGAGCTCTTCTGCATTCCTTGCTGGAAGGAAAGAAATGTCATCTTCTTTTTTTTCAAGAGAATCCTTGAAACCCAAGCTGCTTCTGCATGCAAATGAGAGCAGCTAGAGTTTATTATCCAGAAGCAAGAGACAGACACAACAGAAATAAAATGTAAAACCCCAGGATCTCTCACTGGTTCTGAACAGTGAACCAAACCCACTTTTAGATAACCAAGTAGTATACCATTTGAGAGCAGTGCCTTGTCTCTTCATGGCTGCATTCTCTGCTCATCCCAACTGTCACACGTAACTTCCCCTAGTCTGAGTTTCTTTGCACAGACATCTCCCAGGAAACTCCTAGCTGCCCGATGTTATCGGTCTTCCCATTGGCTCTCTGTTGGTTCAGAATATGAAAAGGTACTGTAGGGGAAGGGAGTTACACCTTCACTGATCATTAATCTTACAGACAAAGCTATTAAAGTCACAGATATGAGTTAATACTTCTATGAATTAGATACTGATTAAAAGGCAGAACTGTTAGGTTTTCCACATGACAAAAGGTTAATAGGGAGGTGCCACAAGGTACAGTACTATCTTCTGCTCTTGTGTGTAATATATTGAGCAGTTATCTATAAAAGAGGGATGAACTATGGGATGGGAAATATTGCAGACAACATGAAAGCAAACCAGTAGCTGGAATTCAAATCCATACCCAGCTCTCCTAAGAAATCCCCCTGATACATTGCATTTTTTATCACAGCAGATTCTTTTAGTCCTTTTCAGTGTATTCATGAATGTAATTTGCACAATACAATATCCCAGCAACCTTGTGCTTTCCATTCTGCTGAGTGAGGTTTATAGCTTTTCATTTTCAGCCTTGGGCTGACTTGAAAGACTGAATCCACATCCCAGCCTGCATACTGGAAGCACTTAATTAGTATTCAGGGCAGGTACTGAGGGAGGCTGTCTCTATGCAACGGTTCTCCATCCACACCTGTGATTATTATGGATCAGGGAAGAGACAGAGGAAGGGAAATGGAAAAAAAGTGAAAGGAAAAAAAATACTGCTTTTCAAATTAATCTCTATGTATATTTATCAGTATAAAGTATCTGGAAATATCAGCCAAGATAATATATCTGCTTCTGTGCTAGTAGCCAGTCATTCCCCCAGTAAATATAAAAGCAAGTTTCTGTTAAAGATGGTCACAGGGGAAAAAGCCAAATCTCTAATCCTAATTACCTGTTGAATTTATTATTTTTGGACTCTTTCAAAGAAGAGCTTATGACTTTAATATGGAAAGCATAACAGCATCAAGTAACAATCCGCTCTGATGCTAATTTTCTTGTTTTCTGCTTGGGCAGATGGTTCCTTATCAAGATTGTAAAGCTAAGACTTGTAAATGTGTGCACTTGCTTGGAGGGGAAAGAGAAAGGAAGATAGGGAAATGTGAGAGATTATTATGATTTATCTATTTTGTATTAGCAAGATATGATGCTATGGGGAAAAAATATTATCTTTGTCTGTTGTTGTTCATCCTGAAATATAGAAAAATCTTCATAGATAATTAGCTTCTCTCCCCTTTCCTTTTTCCAGTTACATATATCCCAGGTGGCTGCTTGTTCATGGCTAAAATATTGCCACTTTCGAGTAGGAATATTGTGGCTGTTTAACAATGTGTTGTTATACTACACAATAGTTTTAAGACTGAATATTATATAAGCAATTATAACTAATTTCTTCTTAAAATTGGATTACAGGGGTCACCTTTTACATGGTGGTTGCCTTACCTTGCACTAGATCTCTTGCCTTACCCTCTAAGCCAGTGACTAGAGCACTTACCAAGGAAGTCCTTGAGGTCCTGGGCTTAGTTTGCTTAAGGAGGTTCAATTATGACATCTTCCTCCTCCCTAGGAGCCTGCCCTAACAGTTAGCAAACAGGTTGCAGGAAGGACAGCATTTTTGTTCCTGTTGGCTTTGTACCTTTGTGCTGAGAGAAGCACAAAATTTATGATTGCAGAAGAATGGCAGACAAGAAGGGCACGACTCACTAGCCTGATGTTCAGAGTTGTCACCTTGAAGATGGGATTCCTGGGTTCAACAGCCTTTCACATTTGTCTCCCTTCATGCATCTTTGTGCAGCTCACCACTCATCCTTTATGATCGTCTGACTGAGGCATTTAATTTTCTCCTGGACTGTAGAAAGCCAAGGTACCTAATCTTCATAAGGGTCAGGCAACTAAAATAAGCTGTTACATTAAGGACATTTTTTATTAGCAGCCTGCTGGTAATTTCAAAGGATGCCCATTTTATCAGGAGCAGAACCCAGGATTTTGATCTTGGAGAATTTAGTGGGATATTCAATAAACAGCTAGTTCTGTTGACTAGTGAGTAAGATGGAAACAACATGGAAAAAATGATGGCATCAAACTTCAGACAAACAATTCGAGATCACTTGTAACATCAGTAGCAGAGGAATATTTCCAAGCTCCAGAAGGTGCTGGGTTTTGCTGTTCATCAATTATATGCATTCCAGAATTATCAGTTTCATTGTTTGCATTGGACTTATGTAAAATCCATAAACACCACTGTAAGTGAAAGCTATAATTCCATCAAGCAGAAGTGATGTGAAGGGTGGTGGAAATGAAGCCCAAGTCACTACACATCAGAGGATTTCTTCGGTTTAAGCTGCTGTGTATGTTTAGCATAGCACCTGTATATTTTTCTGTTGTGAATTTACAGTTTATTTCACAGTCCACCTTCTGTTTGAGGATGGAGCTGATTATTTACATAGCACAGTAATTATAATTTGTTACTAATTTTGATGGGACTAAACCATTCTGTCACCTGGCACCAAGGGAACAGACAGGGTCTTTTAGGCATCCTTGTCAGAATGTTGACAGTACTAAGTTGTAGTTACAAGTAGAACCTTCTTGTCTTAACCGGATATTGTGAGTTGTTCCTTCAGGACATGCTCTAGCATGTTAATGGTTGCTGCTGGTTGGTTGTGTGTTGGTGTGGTGTTTTGGTTGTGGTTTTGTTTTGGGTTGGGTTTTTTTGGTTTGGTTTTTTTTTTTTGGTTGGACTCGGTGATCTCAATAGGTCCTTTCCAACCATGAATCATCTGTGAATCTATAGGGAAGGGAGTAGACGTCCTGGCACCCAGGAGCCTTGAGACTGGCAGGGAGGGGAAGAAGAAATCTATTTGGTTTGTCTGCTTGGTTCACAAGAACTTCAGGGCCTGATAATGAGGGGAAAGAGAACTCATATGTGATTTGCTTGATCACAGAGAATGGCTTTGCCTCATAAAATGGCATTGTTTATGCTAACCGTGTTATCAAGGGTTGGGAGCAGGGGGTATCAATCACATACTCCTAGAAACATGAAGTCATTGTCTATCTCTTTGAGATAAACACAAACAAGAAAGAAGCCTAAATTTGCCCATCGTGTAGCACCTTTGTTGATAAGATTTGCATCGCTCATGAAACTAGGCTTTATTTTTAAAAATATTTACATGGTGCATGAATGGCTGATAAAACATCAGTGTCATTGCCCTTATTTTTAGGCTGCAGAGTCTTCTTCAGCACAACAATTAGATATGTGCTCTATGCTAGGTATAAGATAATGCAGTGATTTCCTGGGACTGTACCCACAATTTTAACCAGTTGCTCATCTTGTGCTCTATGTGAACAACAAGAAAAGAATGAATGAAGGTTTCATGGCAATGTGAATTTCAGCATTTTAAATTTTGGAGTGTTTGACTTTACAGCTGTAATATTCTTTTAATATAATCTCTTTATGTGTAATTTCCTGTGTTAATTCCATCATGTGGAACCACATTAAGCCTCACATGGATCATTAGTAGAGCTGGAACTTAGATATGCTTGTACAGACCTCTACCATTTGAGCTAACTGACCTTAACAAAAGACAGCTATCCTTTATGAGAACCAGCCTCTAAAGGCAAAATGAGACAAGCACTTTACAAAGGGATTTCATGGCTATTTGCTGGCAATAGAGGAAGGATGGGACTCAGGAAGCCTTGTCCCGGTACTGTACATGTGCTAATGGTTACATACCCTCTGCTCTAACTCTCTTCATTCTATCTCCTTCTGTATTTGGAAAGAAACTCCCAGTCAGGTTAGCTCAGCCTGTAGTAAGATGTGCTCAATATGGATGAAATAATCAACAATATTACTTATTAGCTTCTTAATGAGTGTACACAGCTAGCCATTGTAGACTTTATTATATCAGGTTGTTTTCCACCTTACCAGCATGAATTACCTAGGGAACAAAGGAAAGTTTCTCTCTACCAGGTCTGTTCTAGGATTTTGTCTGTGGTTTGGAAGCATCAATGTACTGAGCCTGCTGAAAACAAGTATAAGAATTGTTTATCACAGACAAAATAGTTTAGTTTTCTCTAAGTGATTCACCAGAAAAGACAAAGACACCTATGCTTACATTCTACTAAGTATCAGCCTGAGGCAGACAGCTCAGAAGATTTAAATTTAAATGATTAAAGTTGGGCAGTTACAACCAACTAAACCAAGGCCTTACAATGTCAAGCGTTAGGTAACTATTACTCTGTTATACTAGCTCTTGACAAACTCAAAACTTTCCTGATAAGATCTGAAACCTTAAAGGGGGAAATACATGTGGATGGATACATGGGACTCATAAAGTGCAACTGATTAGAAACAACCCTGACACAGATAAGATTTGTTTCACTGCCAATATTTAGAGAAATCAATAAATGAATGAAACAGCTTAATATTTGAAAAACAACCAATTTAAGGAGCTTTTGAATTCAGTGTAATAGATTTTGTAGGCAAGAGCATTCAAAACACAAAAATTTATCTTGATCATCTTCTTTCAGCATTTCTAGTCACTACAGAGTGTGACAGTTGTGAAGACCTTGGTATGAAACACCATAACAAAACAATTTACTTATTTTGGTAGTTGGCTGAAAACAAACCCACATATGCCAAACATGAATTTGAATAATTTTAACCTGCAATTTCCAGCAGTTTCTGTCTTCTGTAACTTACTAGCATTTATGTAGTGCTGTTGATCATTAAGTGTTTTATTGTCAGTTTGTTTAAAGACACTTTAGTAACTGCATTTTTAAAATTATATAGTCACAGCCCCTTTTTTCTGTAAAAAGCTAAGTGGAATCTCTATTTCAGTGTACAGTATTATTGCCCATACTAGGTGGGGTTTTCAATAATTCTACCTTTTGAACAAAAAAACCTAACTTATGTTCTGTCTTAGAACAAAATTTCTATTTTAACAGAGTTATTTATGTTCTCACTAATATAATCGATTTTCTAACTGTATCAACACTGGACTACTTCAGTCTGCAACTGATGATCTGCTAGTTAATGTGACAGTAGATTGAAGAGGAAAACCTTGACATTTATTGCTATTTTTGAGAAGACTGAGCTTATCATGAGACCCTTCATTATAGTTTACCTGACTGTGCTAGAACTAGAGATGCTTCTTCTGCTTCGTGTGGCTGTATACCATGCACCTGTGTTTTGTGCTGGTGTCCTCATCCTTCATCCATATCTACAGAATGCAAGCTTAATTTATGGCAAGATTTTCTACTAAAGAGAAAACTAAATAGGTCTTGGGGCAGGAAAAACTTACTTTGGTTTGTAGGTGAACAGTACAAATTCAACTTATGCTAGACCTAACCATGTTCCAGGTCTGCAGAGATAACCTGACAAGTACTCTAGCATTGCTAGTCCAGATGTTTCCCAGTAAACTTGGTATCTTGCTGGTGGACAGTGAGAAGCAGGAAATGATGGGAAGAAAAATGGCAAAATGTAAAGGTATTTTTGTCCCTTTTCACCATGTTAAGATCTTTCTACATGATTCTCAAACCTTCTACTATATTCTTATTAGTGCCCAAATCTCCAGTTAATTTATTTGCTGAGAATAAGTAGTTTATTGCTCTCTTTAGGCTTTTTTGAAAAATAATGATCTGGTTGTAAAATGAATAATGCACTACAATAATGTGCTCTCATATTTTTCTGATTTTGTAGGCACTGGCACATTCTTTGTTTTGTTTCCCTCATCTTCTCGGGCCTTTGTGTGTGCTGAAGTAGACACCCTGTGTAGAGGGAGAAACCATGATCCAGAATGCACAGTGTGAAGATAGAGTGCATGCAGTGAGGACTAGGCTTGGGACTGAGGGAATGGAGTGTCCCTAGATGGGTACTGTATTCACAGGAGAGAAGCTTTTCTAGGAGAGGAGGGAGCTCCTACCAAATGCACATAACCCCGTGCCTGGAAAATCACACCAACTACCCTTGGCTTACTTTTAGGGACTGAAGCCCATGGGCATTCCTGGGGAATTCTTTACTGAAAGAGCGGTGAGATGTTGGAGTAGGCTGCCCAGGGAGGTTTTTAAGAAGAGGATTGATGTGGTTCTTCAGGGGATGATTTAGGGATAGCAGTAGTGTAGGGCTATCAGTTCGACTAGATGATCTTGAGGGTCCTTTCCAACCGTAATGATTCTGTGATTCTGTGATTGGGTCATGAGGCAAGAGCGTGGGGAAAAGAGTGGCTAAGAGAAATGGGGAAGAGAAATGGTCACTGGCAGTGGCCATTCACCCACATTTGCACTTTATGAGCATGCTGCAAGTTCTGCTGCAAAATAAACTCTGATGGCTTCTTAGACTTGTCTCCCCATCAAGAAGCCAGATTCACTGCCTACACTGGTGCTAGCTTTTGAGAAGTTGCTTTGAAGGATTCTGTTTGCAGCGTCCATTCTGGATGAAAGGTGCTCATGGGCCCCATGGAGCACATGGTAGCTTTGATGAGTTGATTGAAAGCTCATTTATCCCCTGCCCATCAGGAGTTTAGTGCTTGATGAAATACTCATGTTTGTTTCCATGTCTGGTAGGACAGCATGATCAGGAGATCACAAGATCACTGACCAAAATGCAATCAATATCCTAAGCCAGAAAATACAGGAATCACTTTTCAGTGGGTACATTCTGTCATGATGTTCTTGTGTTCTTCCTTGTACTCAGCAAGGCTCTGTAGGCCAGGAAGTTAAATCTCTTCTGAATAACTTTGTCAAAGGCCCTCTATGCTAGTCACAATTAGCTAATCTCTTGGCCCTTTTTCCTCTGTTTCAGCATACTTTCTGAGAAACTGCATTATGATCTCAGGACAACAGTGATACACACCATTTGGGGATGGTGGACTTGAGCACATTTGAGCTGGCCATCTGACAATGAACTTTTCTGTCACTGCAAGACTAGTTGCAGGAGTCAGAAATGTCCAGGCTTTGTAAGCAGATTGCAGTGCTTGTGGACGTGAGGATAAAATGCAGCATGCCGCTGAGCAGTCTCAAATTGTTTGTATAGAGCAACCCCTTACCCTGAAGTGGTTGAGTCACTGTCCATCCTCCTGCAGAGTGCGAAACAGTCCTCCTGGTGCATGCTCATCTCCCTCTCCCTTCCTCTATTTGCTGGGGAACAGGATAAGAGAGAGGACTGTGGTCCCAAACTCTCTCCTGATCATTGAGAATCATTGTGTTCCATCTCAGTGTCCAGGTTAGTTCTTAAAAGTCTGATCCCATCCAAACCAATAGCTGCAGCAGCAGAAGTTGCAGCAAGAGGCATTGTGTGTGTTTGTCAAAGTTGCAAAGCAGAGGCTGATGGATGGTGCTGACTGAAGCCCTGTTTGTATGGTCACAGTCTATGTGTGGCATCAGTGAGTCAGAGGGGAATGCGTGCTGCAGGGATTTGTGTTACTGGGAGGCAGAACCAGAGGGTAGCTCTTGCGCTGTTGTTCTTACCTGCTTATTCAGTGTATGCTCAGGGAGTATGGGCACAACCTGTCTCCTCACATGTCCTCAGACTGCAATAGTGTGTGCAGCCCATGCCACATGACCCAAGCATATAAAATGCACTCTGACATGCCTACCAAAGGGGCACTTAGAGTATGTATTTTCCCAGTGTAGTCATTGGCAGTGGAAGCAGAGAAATTGTAAATTAAAATAGCCTCCATGTGCTGTGTATTTCTGCTACTTTTCTCAAGGCAGAAAATGTTACAACAAAGACTCATAATTACAAGTGGAGAGAATTTATTGCTGCGTATGTGTGGTTTTGCTCGTGAGAGACAAACTGGGTTGTATTCAACATCTAATTACTTAAATTTTCTAATGTCCTAATAAGTAGGAATTTGTGAACACAATCTAAGGTTTTAGGATGTAATCTTGTCTGACACAGAGTAGGTGACATTTCTTTTTCTCCTCTGTCCTGTGCTGGAGATTTTCTGATGGTAAAGGGCGGTTTTGTAAAGGAGGCCCTCCTTAATCATAGCCAAAACTGGTCACCCTTAATGCATAAAATTGAAAACCACATACATTTGGATGGCAGAAAATGCAAAAGCAAAAATTATAGCAAAAATTCTAAGAGTAAAAGCACACATTTTACAAGTTTCAACTCTACAGTTTAATGGGAAAAAGAATTAGTGTAGAATGTTAATTGTGATATTAGAAAAATATCTTTAGTTCTTCTTTTTCTAAGGTAAGAACAAAGATTCTGAGTCCATAATTGTAGGAAACTTTTTATCCTTAATTAGGCCCAGATTCAGCAAAACATTTTAACAAAGACAAGAAATTATTTATATGCTAACTGCCCTTGATTCGATTGGGTCATAGAGGAGCAAAGTGCTCACCAAACACAGTATTTATGGAAAGGACTTGGGAAACCATAACTTCCCACATTGCATAAGCTTCCTGAATCAGAAAAAAACTAGGAACTGAGACAGGTTTGGCTCTTGTTTCTTCAGTATACAAGGACTGCTTAATGCGCAGCAATTAACACAGAAAGACTGGCTCAAATGGAGGCACAGTATGGAAACTTTATAACTACTTCTCATATAAGTGCAGGAGCTGGAGTGATGGTGGAGTAACCCTGGAAGCAGGACCTGCACTGCTAGGATTTCTGGCCAGAGGTAGCACAGAAGCAGCCTGAGACCGACTGGCTGTTGTTATCTGAGCAGCAAGTGTTGTTTTGGCTGAAAAGAAGACATCCATATTCTGGAAAGTTCCCTTCATACTGTTCTGAGCTCTGTGTAGCTTTACCAGCAGGAGCTGTGGAGACTACGAAATTCCTTCTCCTTTTCCTTTTGTTTAAATATAGGATGAATCACAGTAGATTCAAAGGAGATCAACCTGCAAAACTGTCAAATCCATGTGAAACTGACAACCTGGCAGACAATGTGGCCATAGCTGCAGTTATGGTAGATCTCATGGTATGCTATTGAAAGTCGGGATATTAATTCTTATTGTCTTGGCCAAAATCCAACATGCTTTATTACTTCCTGCTTCCTTCAAGCTCTTCTCTGCACATGTTGACGTTTTCTTCATCTCCTAGCCTAAGCTTGTGCAATGTTGCTTACATGATGCCCCAGGAGATGATTAACTGATAGTAAGTGACATTGATTCAAATGTACATACCTGTGGGTAAGACTTACCCCTCTGAGCTCCTGCACAGGGATTAAATACAACTGCTGTACCTTTATTCTAGGAAAGCAGAAGGAGCTGGAGGAGGTTAAAGCTGAAACAGTGTTAGCAAGTGTCTGAAGAGTGGACGAAAAAGCAGAATTTTCTTCTGACTCAGCCTACGGAGGTGATCTAGCTCACAAAAAACCCCCCACGCATTACAACATTTTAAGAAGTACAGCAAAGCCCATTTCTGCATTCTTGGGTGTTTCTTCTAGGTTCAAAGGGCAAAGTTGCTTCAGCATAACCCATTGTTTGCTTTGGAATCTCAAAGATTAAAGGTGTCTATAAGTGTCAGTAATTCTTAGGGTTATTCTTGAATATTTCCTTTTATTATCTGTATAATAGCAGTTAGAGATTAGAAAAAACAAGGTGAGTTCTCAAGTGCCCGCTCACCATTTCCTGTCTGTGAGTACAAGAATGTTCTGTGCGTGAGGAGACTCCGACTCACACATCCCAAGAGAGTGACCTGACCACCAGACTGCAGGCTGTTTTGAAGACAGGCACTCTCCACCCTTCCTATTGAAACTGTGCCATGCTGCAGAAAATAATTTAAGTTCATTTGGCCAGAGAGCGAGAGAATGGGAGCCATAGAGAGCAGAGAAAGTGTAAGAGAAAGCATGACTAGTGTTCATGGCACCCACCTGGCAGAGGCAGCCTTAGATTCCCTTCCCAGCTTTCAGGACTGTTTCTTAAATATTTCATACAAATAGTCACTGGATAAAATACAGAAACAGATGTTTTGGATACCATACCTAGAGGTGCTTAATTTTTCCCATGCTCTGTATAGGAAATCTAGACATGGAACAACATATTCTGATCTCCCCTCTAGGAACCCAGTACCTTTCACTTTGGTACTATAAGGTTGCAGTCTTGGGTAACTAATTCCCTTATTGGACCTGATCAGGCTGTCACCTCAAAAATCTGTTCCAGAGATGCACTTTCTCCATCAGATTTCCATTTCCAGTGTGTTTGGCACAGACAGTTTTTGTATTCCTTCCTACAAGTACTCCATTAATTCTTTGGCTCTTCCAGAGCTTTAAAATGAAAAGATTAAAAAAACCCCAAAAAAACAGTTCAGAATTTATCTTTGACTAGGGTACATTTTTCGGTTTATATTTGACCTGCTAGAGAATGCAGCCATTTTCCCATTACAGAAGCTTGAATACATCTATATTTAGATAACATGTTAGATGGGAGTTGGTTTTCTAATCAAAAAAGTTTGTGATGCAGTGTGGTGTTTTATGCACTTCCTCAAAAGACTGCCTGAACTGAAATAAACACACACCTTCCAGCTTAAGTTTTGGGTTATATTTGGAGAAAACCTGAAACATTTGAAAAATGTTAGAGGAAAATCACAGGAATCCCCCACCTTTTTTTTTTTTTTTCTTTCCAATATGATTGGCTTTTTGGGAACTCAGTTCTGACCTAAACTTCAAAACTAAACTTTTGTGGTACTTAATATAAACCTGACTGTTTCAGCATTCTGATATGGAGTGCTAGGAAGGAATATACATGGAGGCAGGTCGTTATGACCAGACGTGCCTTACTGGTGTGAAGGACATTTGAAAGTGGGCTGTGATGGCAACACATGAGCTGAGGGCTGCAGGGCAGGAGCGAGGGCCAGAAGTGGCAGACTGATTTTCGAATATAGTGTCTTATTTAAGAAATGAGGGTTTATTTCTGACAAATTAGGCCATGAATGAAATTGGAAAGAAAAAAAAAAAGGCATTTATAATTTGGATTGTGTGCCAATAGGGTCACACTGTATGCTTTGAGGTGTCTCAGATCTCTAACACCTTGATAGTCCTGTTTTTAGCACAGGGAAAACATTATGGACTAGTGTTGTGGATTCCCAAGGTGACAAGTTTGTTGGTTTCACCTGCTTTTCAGTGGACAACTGTGTGTATCTGACAGGTTTATAGATGAGAAGGCTTTGGGGGGGTTGGACTAGATGATCTTTTGAGGTCCCTTCCAACCCCTGACATTCTGTGATTCTGTATTAATAAATGGGAATGGACAACAAGACAAATGTCTCAGCTTGCAGGGATGTTTAATGAAGAAGTTCAATACAAAATCTAAATTTTTGGATGTAGTTTTCTCAAGGAGCTTTGGGAAAGAGCATTTGATGCCCTGTAGAATTACCATTACCAATCCAGCTGCCTGAATGCATGCTGCCAGCCTAGAGCAGGGTTACTCTTTGCTACAGTGCTATGAGGTGTCTTATCCCACTCTTTGCTTGAGCCGTTCTAGTGATATGAGACGGATTTTCATCCAGTTGTAGAAACTGCAGCTAGGACTGGAGTTTCAGGAAGCATTTTTGAGGTGGTGAGAAGAGCTACTATCACAGGAACAATCAGCAGCAGAAGAGGTTTCTGTAGTGCCAGAGCAGTCTTTCTTTTGGCCAGGCCATGGCGTCTCATCTGGTCTCTGGACTTGTCAAGACAGAGACGAAAGGATTTTACTTCAGTGGTTCAGAAATCACACAGGTGCCAGTATGGCCTTTCCAGTCCCTATTCTGGAACCATCTCCTTCATCTCCAGTTACATGTGAACACTGTAACATGTTTTATTACTTTCTCAAGCTGCAGCTTATTTCCCAGGTTCATTTGTATCATTTTCCTGGATGGAACCTGGTTCCAAAGGTAATATTATGCTGGCCAGCCCTATTCAGCATTCAGCTTGAGAAGAAATTATAGGCATGGGCAGTGAAGAGGACAGCATCAGGCCTTGTTTTGGTTACAAGATAGAGGCAAACAACTGGGTAGTGTTTTGAACACTTGTTCAATAAAAAGTATGACTAGGGCAAATGCAGCGCACAACAGATATGATTCCAGAGCTCTGAAATCCTGTCAGAGGGAAAGAAGGAAAGAAGAGGTACATTTCCAGGTGCAATTCAAAGCCTCAAGTATCTCACATGGATAGTGAAACTTTAATTGGAAATTTTGACATGCCTGGGGTTAGGAATAAATGGCACTCAGAATATTTTTATTTTTCATTATACACAGAAATGCAAGAGAACCAATATTTACAGCTGTATCAGGTAGATAGAGTTCTATGTTACTTTGTCCCAAAACATAGAAACAAATCATGATCTGAAGAAACGCAGCCAGTCTGGAAGAGGAGACAGTAGCTCTTCAATTGCACAACAGATTAACAGCATAAAACAGGACAAGAGTAAAAAACTCCCCTTACCCTGCATAAACACAGTTTAAGAATGGATTATAGTTAACTAGGTTTGAATTTTAGAGAGATACTAAATTTGATACTTCCAGATTTGTGGGAAATGTCCTGGAAACATTAAAAAGTTCAGATGTACAATTGGATGATTTTATTTTTTGTTCAAAGGGGCCCACATCCAACAGCACAAACACAACTTTAAGATTTTCATTGGCAATGACAAATTTTAACAGGCATTTCTGGACCCCAAATTTGCCTTGGTCTTCTAAACCAAAGAGCTGAACAGAGTTGATGCTACTTAGCCCGTGAATTATAATAATGAGTAGGGAAGATAGTCCGAATTTCTATAGCTTTATATGTAATATGGGGATTTTCTAGAAGGAGTCTGTAAGTAGGGACTGTTGCCCAGACTCCAAGCTTTGGCCAAGCAGTTCTTGGCAGGCCTCAAAGAGGGTGGTGAAAATGCAGCTTTAAGCCATCCTTGCATCATCCTGGTGTTGTCTTCCTGCCAGCCTGATCCCTAGTGTAAACTGTAACACTAGCAGTGCTACTGTATTTTGCACTGGCTACCACTGGACCCAGGCAACTAGTCGGGCAACTGGGGATCCATGAGAAATAGGCTCCGTTTAGCCATTTCTAAATGTATGTCTTTCATAAGAGCTTGGGAAAGGAAGAGCCATTGCAGTCACTGCAGTGGTGGCAAACCATCTGAGGCTTTGTCATATCTACACTGGCTGATGCGCAAGTAGCTGGCTGAGCTGCCTTGCAGGCTCTGTTGCATTGATAATGTGGCAAAACCCCTCAACTTTCAGTGTCTGAGGGATCTGGTCCACACATCTGTGTGTGCATATGCAGATGTATGTGATGTCAATGAATGTCCCTGCTCACTGCTAAGGTCACTTTGTCTGAGATTTTTTGCTTGCTTCAGAATAAAGCAACCTCAAGAAGGTAATGAAGGAAATGAGGTCTGAAATTTGTTTCCTAACATCCATGAATTGCAGCACCAAGCTAAGGGGAAAGCATTCAAATCCCTCTCTGCCCTTTTGGCTAGGATTCTGTTTGTAGCTCTGCAGTAATCAGCAGACATCAGTGTCTGCTACAACTGAATATTTTTGGTATCTAATTGGCACTCAGATACCAATGTGACAGGAGCTTTAGAAATAGCTAAAGCAGATAAATATTGCTTCTTCTTTTCCTGTGTGTACGTCTGTATCGTCTGTTGTGAAGCTGTGTACTAATGTGAAAAAATCCCTGTTGAGTTTAATGGGATGCATCTCTGCAGAGAATTTGCTTCATTCAAAGCTGCAGTAATGTATAGAAGGGATTTATTTTTTTTCCTTTGTGCTGTGAACATCTAGATCAAATTCCTGAAGTATTATTTGTGCAGAAACTGTGAATGCTCCCCACTTGCAAATGAAGTCAAACTCTTGTTAATGTTTACAGTAAAACAGCTGTTCTCAGCATTTCTCCCTAAGCCTCAGCTACTTCAGTTCTGCCATACTCAGCCTTACATCATAGCAGCTGCAATAATAAGAGGCTGAAAGAGGTCAGAAGCAGCCAGTCCTGCTAAACCACACCTTTGTTTAAAAGAGATTTTGGATTGTAAAATGTCTCAACTGTTAAGTTTTTCAGCCTGACTGGACTCTTCAAAGACCTAGCTCACCAAAAGCACACAAGCACTGCCAGCACAGAGTAAAGCAGAACACAGGGTCTTTATACATTTTACTGGGAAACTTTCTATAGATCCAGACTGGGAAATGTTCCAAGGCTTCACAGAACTAAAGATAACAGTAATAAAAAAATAGACTAGAGCACACTGACTTTTAAAAGAAATAGCTGAGCCTATTATATTTGCATGGCAAAGCCTTGGTAATTTGTGCAGCATCACTTTGCTAATTTACACTAATAAAAGTAAGATCACTACAGATTATTGAATTTTAGCAATTAGCAGGGTTGTAAACAAGCAACATTCTAAGGAAAGTAAAAAGCATCAGCATGTAGGTTGCTTTCAATACTATAATTTCTTTGTAAATATTTATGATCACTCAAACAATAAATGCTACTGGATATCTTTTGTAAAATAATTAGATGTTAGCAGAATATAAAGTAGAGCATTCTTCTGCTCAATCTTCTTTTCAGAAGAGAGAGGCCATCATTTTTCTGCTAAGTATGAAGCATACAGTCTATTGAGCTTCTGCAGTATCTACATTGTAGAAATACATGAATAAATAGGAGTTTAAAGTGAATTTAAGAACATTTTCACATTAGATGTTCTACATGTGATTTACTGAAACCTCTTCTCTGTTGAATAGCAGTGGGAGATATGTGGGCTTTAGCACATAAGAGAAAATGCTTTCATTGCTGATTTACTACACTACATAAGAATTAGATAAAATCTGTCATTGTAAGTTTACTGAAAATGGAAATTTGAAAATCACAGTAAGAAGAAAATAAGATTTATGCAGCCAAAAAGTTTCCACATAGATTCATAGGTCCTTTATTCTGTGCACAAGGAGTTATTTTAGCAGCATTTTCATAGTTAAAATTAAGTGTGAACATTGAAGTTGCATGCCAAATACTACATCTCACACCTTTTAAATTCACGGTGACTAAGAAACAGCAGCCTTTTCTGGTCTTGTGGTTCACAGGATGATGTCACAGACTGTCAGATGATATCACAGATGTCCTAGATTATAGCAGTAGGTTGGGCAGAGAGGCTGCCTCAGCTGGAATGCTCACTTAGCTTAGCAGATTCCACAGCATGATGCCATCAAAAGGACTTAGTAAAAAATCTCAAATGTGTTTTCCAATATAAGAAGAAGAAAGAAGAAGAAAGCATAGAGGCCAGACAGCAGAATTTGTAGTTGCTTTTAGTTGCTGCAGATACTTTTAATCCAGTGGGATTGCAGATTCAGTTGATACATTGGAATGACAGTGTATAGTGGAAATTATTGGATCTAAATTGCAATAAATTGAACTCTAGTTTCAGTTATGGCTCTTAATGGTGGTGAATTATTTGCCTTGAAATAATTGAGATCCTAGCAATGTCAGGGTGTAGCTGTATGAGGTGATGACCAGCACAGAAAAATACATATCCTTTCTTGAAGATTGTAGAAGCTAAATGTGCAAGGACTAGACAAAGGAAGTAATACTAGATGTAATAGTCAAACGAATTATTTTAAGTAGCCATAGGTACATATGGTAGCTCCGTGCTTCTATCACAAAAATCACTGTAGTATCTGGTGGAGAACCACTGCCCCCCCAAAAAAGCAAGTTTATGTACCTTCATATATTATGTATACATATGTATGTCTTTTTTATATATAATCGAACACTTCTAACAGATGCACATCATAAACTTTTTGTAACTACACGTCTTCTCTACATATTGCTTAACAGTGTGCATTTTTCTTTGGGTTTTACTGGTGCATTCAAAGCATGATCAGTTTGTTTCTTCTGGCATAAATTGCCAGCTGAACCCCTGAATAAAAATATTGATTCTACTCTGTCATACAGAGAGAATATATTCTAACTCTCTCATTCTAGGTACAAAATGTGTCTGTCAAGTTTGAAAAGGCAACACTTAAATACATGTTTCTGCTGTCAGAAATGCAGCAGTTAAACCCTAAATAATATCTATAGGATTAAGATCCATGTACTTTACAAGAAATCTATATACAGTTATCTTTCCACATTTTCTCTCTATCCCCTGTCATAGACTATGAAGGATAATACAGAAAGTGCTCTAGTGTGTATGCTTATCTCATTATGTCTATTTTCAGGTAAGTGGAGCAGTTTCACCTTTTTTTGTGAAATCATACATATTCCTCTATGCTAGAGGAATGAAAGAAGCAGGACTTAACCTAGGATGGGGGCAGAGGAGGAAAGATGGGAGGATTTTTTAGAAGAGTTTTCTGAATAATCAGGAAATCCAGTGAGACAAACAGAACGTGTAGAGAGCAAGCCAGAATTATCAAATTACCATGACAACCGTAGGCAAGAACCCATAGAGAATCAGGTAAAGAAATTACACTAGAATTACAGTTAACTTCACATTTATTTATTAAAAGCAAAAAAAAATCTCAAGCACTTAGGAAGAAGTATTTCCTTTGGCCTAGCTCACTATGGTGCAAAGGCTTGGGAAATGCAGCCTTTTTTGCAATTTTGAAATTGCTTTGCAAATGTATACAAGTAGCTTTTATCTAGATTTGCATATGCAGATTGTTGCAACCAGCAGGATTTGATGTCAGATAGAAGATTCAGAATCGCAGATGCCTTAAGTTGTTTGAAAACAGAAACTAAAAGAGAATTCAGAAAAGGTAAAGGGTGCATGTGTGTGTGTGTGCACACATGTATAGTGTGTATTCTTGTGCTATTTCTAAAACATTTCCCTTGTATGTTTTTCAAACAACCACTTTCTTCAGTCAAACCTTTGCTTAACACATTCACAACCAATAAGCTCTTAAACATGAATACAGGAAAAAATAAGTAAAATTCAAGTGAAACTAAAATAAATAAGAGTGGTGATGTTTATTTAAAAGACCTACAGATTAACCATGAAGTGGTTAAACAGATTATCTGTCAAATTTAGGTTGAAATTCTGTTTGTTCACTTTTAATGTGGCATTTTATGTGATACTATTCACATATATTGTAAAGATACAAGTTTACAGTTCTGAAAGGCAGAGATCCATGTTTAGAGAAGAAAGGGAGGATATGTTCAGGTGGGGGTGGCTGACTTTTTTTTCCCCATTTTGGACAAAACCCTCAAACTGCTAACACTCCAGGATATTTAAAAAAAACCCCAAACCAATGCTTTATCTGTGGTGTTTTATGCCACTATCTGAATGCTTATTGTTTTATATGTGCTCTGTAAACACAGATACATGCCCATATTGATCTTTTTAAACGCTGTCCTGAAGTTTGCTGTGTGGTCAGGGAGAGGAGTGATGCACTCCATTGTTTCCTGCTATGATGTCATGCACAGACTTCGCCTTGGTTAAGCAGAATTCATTTTACTGAACTTAAGCAAAATGTCTTTAGGGAACCCAAATTTATTGCTGTAGCAGAGATGGACAGAAATAATATGTTTTAAAAAAAAGAAGATATAGGGAAAAAGATGTAAATTCTGGCTAAAATATTTGTCACCTATATTTTTCTCTACACTTTTACAGAAGTAGATGTGCACACTCATTTATATACACACTCAAGGGTGCGATTATTTTCATATTGGAAACCAGGACGAGCCAAGATTCGCTCTCAGGATTTGCACCGTAACTGAGACCTATCTTAAAAAGGCAGTTTTATATCACACAGTTCATTCTTTTTACTCACATTTGCCACACACAGAGCCCACATAATGAGTCTAATCCTGCTAGCTGTCCAGTGATGTTAATGAGAGCTAAAAGTATCAGGCATGTTACAAGATCCAATGGTAAATTAATTAATTTCCACCAGTATCTGAAAACTGTATGTGGGGATAGTAAGGGGGAGAAAGGGGATGGCCTTTTAATTATGTTGGGAAATCCTGAACTGGAAGAGAAATCTGAAGAAACTGAGTGGGAAGAAGGAGGCTTTTCCTCCTCCTCCTCCTCCTCCCTCCCTTCCTCCCTCCCTTTCTTCTGGCCTTAAAAAAAATCCCTGGGCCAGTCCTTCCCAAATAGGGACAGTTGGCAGGTATGCGTTAATCTTGTTCCCAGCACTTTGGAGAAGCCACACATAGAGGCTCACCCTGTCCCTTCAAACCAGCGCTTCCTGTCCTTCAAGAGTTAACCTCCTCTAGAACATTTATTTCACCATCTCAGAGAAGGGGGAAAAAAAAAAAGGAAAAAAAAAAAACCTGCAGAGCTGAGAGGCTGCAGATCACAAGGCCATTCTGATAGCCTCCTGTCCCCATAGCAACAGCAACGGCATTTATCAGTTCCTTATGAGAGCAGGCACAGCAAATCTGCATTGCACATGGCATCCTTCCAGCCTTTCAAATGAAAGAGCACTTTGAACTGCTGCCAAGTGTGGAAGGAGCAGAGCTGTCAGGACTGCTTAATGCTGGCAGTTTGTACTTGGGAGCCTTTCAGTTCCCAGAATCCTTCAGCCATGGCAGCCTGCCAGGTACTTAGCGGAAGCTAAAAACTAACCCCCAGACCATTCACTGCAGTGCACTCAAAATTTTCCACATGTACCATGTCACAAGTGCAGACTGTACAATGAAAGCAAATGCCTTCTGCTTGGGATTCTAATTTTGTTAATAATCTAGGAAAAAGCAATCAGAGATTAGCAGGCTAACAGCAGTACAGCATAGCCACCATTTATAACTCGGAGGATGTACGTCAAATCTGTATTTCACCCCTCAGAAACAGATTCAGCTCCAACAACAGGGGCTGCATAGCCCCACATCAGTACCTGAGCGTAGGGAAAGCAACGTTAGCAGTAGGGAAAGTGTGGTTATTTACAAGGAAGTATTTTTTAGTACTCATCATCAAATGCATACAAGTGAGACATGGCATAAAAACAGAAGACAACATTGCTGGCGGGTAAATATTTTCTGCCCTTACCCTCCTCCGCATTTTGCTGACATTCTGAGAATCTTGGAAACTGCCTGATGACTGTAGCAGAGATACATGGCTCTTGGTGGGTTTCCTTTCAATGGAGAGTTTTCATGTGAACTTTTTATTGTTTTGCATTACCCAAAGCACAAGGGCTTCTGCTGGCAGAGGAAACAAATTGGCACAGTTCTGCTTTTTTTTTTTTTTTTAATCTGCACTGAGATCAAGGGCAAGGGCTTCATTTTCCAGCACTAGTCATAAGCCTTTAGCACAAATAGAATGAAAATTGTCTGTCGCTCAGGCAGTTGGACAGGGTTCAGGAAAACTATGTCTGGCACTAGTTCCAAAGGGAAGGTTTGGTTCAATCCAGCATCATTAATTTCAGTAAACTGTTTTCACTAGTCTATGTCCCACTGTTCAAGAGCTGTTTATTATCTTTTACTAAATAATGTATTTTGGAGTACAGAGTAATGAAAAATACCTTTTATGACTTACATATGTATGTATACTTTCCCATGTATCTATACATATAGATACAGTATACGTGGATGCCCTCACATTTTTTACTTTTCGAAGTTTTTTAGCAGTTGTGTATTTCTTACCTTGCCTCCCCAATACAAAACACATTCATAATGCCAAATATAAAATAGTAAAACTAGCCCAAAAGGCAAAAGAGAGATATGAGAAAAAACCCTCAAGCAAAGACTGTATCCACAAATTTGTGAGTTTCACTGCAAAACAAGGAAATGCAGTGCCTCTTTTTCAGCTTGCAGCTATCTTTGGCTGCTGCTTGAAGACTTGACTTAATTCACCCAGGCAGTAGTGTCTAAAAGTAATACACCAAGACAGTTAATTTTGACACTTAGTCTCCCTTAGGAATTTTACCAAGAATGTTTGAAAAGAAAGTAAATGATCTTTTTTTTCCTCTTGGTTTCCCCCATAGCTCATCTTGATATGTACTAATAAAAGAAACTGCCTCCCCTCATTCTCACCCTTATCCTGTGTCTAATAACAATGTTAATCAGCATTTATAACATGGTTTTGGAGAAAAAGTGGTTTAGGTCTTTTCAGATGTCCTAGTTACAAAGGAAAATGAGGTTATGCCATGTGAAGTAAGATAGTGCAGTTTCTTTTCTTTTCTCTTCTTTTCTTTTCTTTTCTCTTTTCTTTTCTTTCCTTTTTTCTCTTCTATTTTCTTTTTTTCTCTTCTTTTATATTTTCTTTCCTTTTCTTCCCTTTTCTTTATTTTCCTTTTCCTTCTCACATCCCCCAGTTTCTGGAAAACACAGTAAAGTTTTGTTCAGTTCTCAAGTGTTATTAATCACTGGTGGAGGCCAAAAGCAGGGATATTTTTCTTGGCAGCACATTTTGATAAACAATCTGTGTATGAAGTGAAGGGAGGGGGAGCCTGTCTTGCTGGTAACTAAGCTAATGTTTGGCAGATTCTTAACTGTCACGAAAGTGCAAGTGGCTCTCAGTGGGAATAGCCTTAAAAAATGTACCGATTCAGTTGATTCATTATTGTTGATTGCTTACTACGTTCACAGGATGTAAGACAAAAACAGTCCAGGGATAAAGTAAAAATAACAACAGAGGAGGACCTAGCCTCTGAATATCCCAGCCTGAAACATGCTACCCAGTCACTAGGCCCTTGCAGGGTGAGCAGAATTAATTATAGGTGTCTTAATTTGCACTGTAAGATTTGGCAAAGGTTAACATGCAGAAATCTGGGCTCATGGGCGGGTTTAAAAACCCTAAACACAGCTGAAGGAATATCAATTTGAGGCAGTTCTCAAAGAGGAACCCTGACTGCTTTCCGGAGCAAAAGCGAGAGGCTGGTGGGGTCAGAGGGCTGCAGGGCCACCTCGGCTGGATGCAAGAGACGGCGGCGGGGCTGTGCGCAAAGCAGCCTCCTGCCTGGCTCTGCCCTGCTCTCCGTAAATGGGGCTGGTAAAACCAGAGGGTGTGACAGGCAACGTCAAGAAATGTGACTGCAGGAGAGAAAGAAAGAAAGGCAGGAAGGCAGGGAGGAAGGAAGGAAGGAAAGGAAGGAAGAAGGAGGGAAGGGAGGAAGGGAGGGAGGAAGAGTTCCTAGGTGGGAAAGTAATAGGCTCTGTATCTGTGAGCAAGACTCACTACCTGAAGTAGTAAAAAACCCCAGGATTATAATGAAAACTAAAAAGATAAATAGAAACACGTAATTACACTCCTATTCTTTGTAACTAGGTGTTTTGACACTTCCTGGCAGCTCTTAGTAGAAGACAATATTGTTTAATTTTACAAAATTATGCAACTTCTTCCTGAAGTGTTTACATTTTGATTTGCTGAACACACTCTTTTTACTACCAAGGGCTCTGTTCACTGCTAATCTCTGCATTGTTTTGAAGCCACTAATTTAATTGTGATGGATTTTATTTGCTATAGTGAGGTAAATCCATATAAATCACACTCTTGGAATTGTGTCTCCCTTCTGGTTCTTCTGGTTTTTTCAGCTGTAGCTGATGTCTTGACCACTAAAGAAAGAGCTATTTCTGTAGGCAAATGCCTGCAGAAGAGCCAGCTGCTGTGACTGCTGCACTGATCAGTGCCAAAACTTCCAAAAGCGAGCAGAAAAGAGTTAAATGTATCCCCAGGCTATGATCATTTAAAGCCAGACCAGATCATTTATTCCCAAGCTGTAGAGATCATGGGCTCCTAATTACTACTGCTTACGAACTTTGGGGCTGTCTTATATATTCTGCATAATTAATACCGGACTGCTGATAAATAATCAACAGTAGTCCTCTTGCATCTAGACCAACAGTAATCCCCATATCTTGGGAGTTCAGGCACAGGAATGGCACAGAGCAGAGCCTGGCAGAGCTAGGGCACAGCAAGGCACCTGGTGTTTGTTGCTGCTTCCTTCATGGAGCTTTGTACCCTCCACACCCCATCCCTGTAGTGGCACTAAGAAAGGTGCTGGCTGGCTCCTGCACACCATGTATTGTATGATCATTTTGATTCCTCTGTTTAAATCAAAGCTTCACTTGCTGTTTTAATGTTACACAGATGTGCGTGTGTACTTCCAAATAAAGATGGTAATAGGAATAAAGAGAAAGGGATTATCGGATGGCACTATTTATCTGAGCACTGAAAGAAAGGCATTAGTAGATATCACTTCTGATAGTGAAAATCGTGTTACTTGTCCCTTGGGACTACTGGCAGTTCGTAAACTTTGGGCAATCTCTGCAGAATCCCTAATTCTGCAGCCAAAGTGCTGACTTGCGTTCCTGTGCCAACAGCAGTAGCTGGGCAGCAATTGTTCATGGCCATAGCTCCATCCCTCCTTGCACTCCCTTCTAGGGGGTTCTTACAGTAATTTTTGTTTAGTCGCTTCTTACTTTCAGTTAGTCAGATCAGGTACCCGAATGGCTTCATTGTTTGGGATTCATCTTTTCATGCTCCAAGAGAAATGTTAATTTCTGTATTATTTCAGACCCAAATAAACACCAGACGTGTTTAGTATAAATCCAGCAAGACTGATCTGGACCACTTCTGCCCTGCCATTCACATGGCAAAGAAGGGGGATGGAGGAAGGTGAGCAAGAGAGCACACTGCTACCCTCACAGGCACAGTGCTGCCACAGATTGGAGCTTTTTTACATTGCCACTGTTCAATCTATTTTCCCTTACCAGATTAGATTGATACTGACAGCTCGTTCCCTGTGCAGGTGCCACGGCGTGGCATTTATTTGCATTTACATTGCAGTTCTCTTCATCAGTCGGCTTTGCAGAGATCACCGCTGTTGCTGGCTGTATTGTTGCTATCCTCACACTTCATCCTTAAGTGCCGCTTGTGTAAAGGTACAGTACGTGCCCATGACCAAAGTTTAAATCAAAGTTTAATCATTATGGAAAAACAAACATATCTCTGCGACTGTGTATCCTGCAAGTAAAAGTAAAGGCAGTTTGGTTGGGTCACAGATGCTAATCTCTTCTCTTTTTCTATTCACAAACTATAAAGGGAGTTGACAGCACCTGTAAATGGTTTTCTGAGGCTAGATTATATCTAAGGTGATTATTATTTACACCCACTATAAAGACTGCTTTTGTGAGCCAAGAAGTCTGTTCCTGTGAGGTGAGTGTTACCAAAAAAGGGCTTTCTTGCAGGAGGATTCAGTGGAGTGAGGAACCAGGATGAGGGGCGGTTCAAGTACACAATGTGCCTTGTCGTGTGTTGGGTTTGCATAACCTGGGGACTGAAATACAGTCGGGATATGTTGCAGTTCTGCATTCCTAGACACACGGGAAGAAGAGAAAAGCCTCAGCTCTCTCCACCTGAGTGGAGTAGGGGCTGACCTTTTCCCACAGCCGACTTCTGCTTCTCATATGAAGATCAACACGAAGCAGTAAAAGGATAGGGAAGGAGTTGACCTTCTAGCATGAATCAGAGCAAACACATACTTGTTTAGCCAGGTGAAGTCATTAACGTAGAAATCCTGCAGCCATCACTGAGTCGCTGTGGCTGGAAGCAAAGACTTTTGCTTTGACCAGCTTTTATCTGCCTTATTGGAAGCTTGTTTCTGTGAAGCCTCTATAATGTCCACAGTTTAGGTGTGAAATTTCTAAGCGTGAAATCCACTCTCCTTTAGCGCATCTTCTTCAGCCAATTTGCATTGGAGGAGACTCACATAATTCAAAGACTTTTCTATCTCGATCCTTCTGCAAGCTTCCCCGAATAAGAGCCACTTTGTCAGAATTTGTTTTCTTACTGTATTTTATGTAGTCCTAACATTTCTGTAACTTCAGCGTATGCATTTCATTAATCCTTCCCTGTAAAATAATTCCATTCACATACACATCAAATTCATTTGCCAGCTTTATGGATTACAACCAGACATATACAAAACGTTTTCGAAAACTAAAAATGGAAATGAGACACACTGGCAATATGAAACGGATTATTTAAAGCAGCAACTTTTTTGTCCTCTGAGTTTTGAAATGTTATTAACCGAATGCTACTTAGGGACATGGTTTAGTGGTCATGGTGATGATATGTTGATGGTTGGACTTGATCTTCCAACCTTAATGATTCTGTGAACACAAGGTATCTTTCCTGCCCGGTGCTGCATCGCTGCTGTGCGAGCGGGTGTGTTTGCGGATCCGTGGCACCACGCCATCGAAACCCCCAATCCCTTTAAAGCACTGAGGGAAACCTGCAATGGATGGGGGTTTCGGGCGTCGCTAGCAACAAAGGAATCAGGAAGAGTTACAGAAAGAAAGAAACCCATCCAACACAGCCAGCTGGGAGAGGCTCTGTATTCACCGAGCGCTCCCCCCGCTGCGCGCCTCCTCTGCGGGCGCCCGTGAGCCCGGCGTGTGGCAGTGACGCGGGGCCGGTGCCGCCCGCAGGGCAGCCCGCGGGGTCCCTGCCGAGCCGCCGAGCCGCAGCGAGGGTTTGTTAATCTTTGGACGTGGACAGCCATGTCGGAGCTTAAAAAAACAGTCGCCGACTGCAGCGGCTAGAAGGGGACTGTGCCTGGCTCCTCCCGGAGGGGAGCGGGGAGCTTTTGGTATGGCAGTCGAGGGAAGGTAGGCTTCGGGGGGCTGTTACTGCCTTTTCCTCCCAGTGAAATGAATTCTTGGCTTATTTGCCTGAGCCGAAGTTGTTTTGAATAATTTGCCTGATAGCAGTGTTATGCAAATGCTAGCAATCTATTTAAAGGGAGAACTAGAAGGACAAAAAAAACCCAAAACCAAACAACAACAACAAAACCTGGTGTGTTCTGCCAGCGCCGGGAAATCCTGTGTCCCTCTGCATTAGGAGACGAGGTCAAAGCCAACACTCACCTACCTGGCTTCTCCTACACTTCTACAGACCTGAGCCAGGCGCGGCACTATCCTTCCCAGCCCAACCTGACACACTCCACAAACATGGCTGATTTAGACAAGTCAGAAGGGGAAGAGCCTTCTGATGCGGTCACGGACTTACAGAAACTGTGTCACTCTGTCACCGCGATCACTGAAAGAGAAACACGAAATCGGATATTAAGGCGGGGTCCCCTAATTTGCCTCCGCAGCCGGAGCGCACGGGAATCCCACCGGCAGACTCCGTGCCAGGGCGCCGCGCAGCTGCCACGGAGCCAAGAGGTGCGATCCGCGCTCTTCCGAAACCGTGAAACGAGACATCTGAACTGAAAGAGCCCAGCCAGGAAAAAAACCACCCTCCCCACCGCCACCTCCACCGCCATCATCACTGTGCATGCGCGTCCCGGCCACGTTAGGGCGGCCGAGGGACCCGCGGCGCGGGCCAGGGCGGAGGGCGAGGGCGCGGGCGCGATCTGCCGTTCAAGTTTCCAAACATAGCCGGCAGCGCGGGCTGCAGCTCTCGCCGCGCCGGGGCGGGCGCGGGCAGGACGGGCAGCGAGCCGGGCATGCGCGCCCCGTGCAACAAGTGGGCTCTGCGCCGCCGGACGGGGGAGGGAAGCGAGGGGTGGGCGGGCGACGGTGACGCGGGGGCCCCTCCCGGGCGCAGCCGAGCTGAGCTGAGCCGGGAGCGCGGCGCGGAAGAGGGGAGGGGCGGCGCGGGGGGAGCACGGCGCGGCGGAGGGGGCGCGCAGGCACAGGCGGCGGCGCGCAGCACCCCGCGCTCGGACTGCGAGCAGCGGCGAGGATGTGAGTGACGAGCAGGCGGCGCCGCTCGCCACGCTGCTGCCGCCGTTGCCCCCGGGCCGCTTCCGCGCTCAACCGGCTCTCGGGGAAGCCGCAGCAGGGACCGGACAGCTCCGTGCGGGTGCCCCTCCTTGGCTCGCGGCGTTGGATCGGCGCGTACCGAAGTGCGAGCTCGCGAGGCAGCCGCGGCGGGTGGAAGGTGTCCCACCCCCCTCCATCTTTCTCCGTGCACCTCCGCCTCCTCCCGGAGGAGGAGCAGCAGCAGCGGAGAGCTAGAGAGCGCAGGGAAACAGAAGCGGCTAGAAGGCGACCCCCACCCAGCCCCCCGGAGGAGCGGTAGAAGCGGTTCCCACCCCACTGGGGCAGCAGCAGCAGGACCAGGTAGAAGAAGCCCTCTCCAGCAGCAAGGAGCGAACTAAAAGCAGACGATCCCACGTGCTGAAAGGGGCAACGGGATCAGGTACGGAGAGCCACCCCCATTGCAGCCCGGGGGGGAAGACTGAGCCAGCCCCTACCCCGGCAGCAGCAGCTCCCTGGCCAGCAGCACCATGTCCGCCGCGCAGGTGTCGTCGTCCCGGAGACAGTCATGCTACCTGTGCGACCTGCCTCGCATGCCCTGGGCCATGATCTGGGACTTCACGGAGCCCGTCTGCCGGGGCTGCGTCAACTATGAGGGCGCTGACCGCATAGAGTTCGTGATCGAGACGGCCCGGCAGCTGAAGCGGGCACACGGCTGCTTCCAGGACGGCCGCTCCCCGGGCCCCCCGCCGCCGGTCGGCGTCAAGGCAGTGTCGCTCTCCGCCAAAGAAGCGGCGGCGGCGGCCCAGCAGCAGCTCAACCATGTGGACGCCTCCTCCAAGGCCGCCTCAGCCGGGCTGACCCAGTCCAGCCTGGACCGCTACGGGCTCAGCGCCGCCGCGGCAGAGCAGCGCAGCCGCTTCGAGTACCCGCCACCGCCGGGCAGCCTGGGCAGCAGCCACGGCGCCCGCCTGCCCAACGGGCTGGGGGGGCCCAATGGTTTCCCCAAGGCGCCTGAGGACGGGCCTCCGGAGCTGAACAGGCAGAGCCCCAACTCCTCCTCCTCCTCTTCCTCCTCCCGCCGCGGGGCGCACGGGGGGCTGGTGTCCGGCCTGCCCCCGGGAGCTGCCGGCGCCCAGATGAACGTGCCCCCCAACCTGCTGCCGCAGACTTTGCTCAATGGGCCCGCCGCCTCTGGCGTGGCACTGCCCCCGCCGCACGGGGGCCTGAGCGGCCGCGGCGGCGGGGGTCCCCCGGCTCCCTCGGCCTCTTCCCAAGGGGGCAGCTGCGGTGGCGGCGCCGGGGGAGGCGGCGGCTCTTCCTCCGAGGCTTGCGGCAAGCGGCCGGGCTCGGTGTCCAGCAGCGACCAAGAGCGGGAGCTGAAGGAGAAGCAGCGGAACGCGGAGGCGCTGGCCGAGCTCAGTGAAAGCTTGCGGAACCGGGCCGAGGAGTGGGCCAGCAAGCCCAAGATCGTGCGGGATACGCTGCTCACTCTGGCCGGCTGCACCCCTTACGAGGTGCGCTTCAAGAAGGATCACGCCCTGCTGGGCCGCGTCTTTGCCTTTGACGCTGTTTCCAAGCCGGGCATGGACTATGAGCTGAAGCTCTTCATCGAGTACCCCAGCGGCTCCGGCACCGTCTTCTCCAGCGCCTCCGGCGTGGCCAAGCAGATGTACCAGGACTGCATGAAGGACTTCGGTCGCGGCCTCTCCTCGGGCTTCAAGTACCTGGAGTACGAGAAGAAGCACGGCTCCGGCGACTGGCGACTTCTGGGGGACCTGCTGCCCGAGTCCGTGCGCTTTTTCAAGGAACTGGTGGGCGCCGACATGCTACCGCAGCCCTACCTGGACGCCAGCTGCCCCATGTTGCCCACGGCGCTGGTGAGTCTCCCGCGGCCGGGGGCCGGGGCAGGAGGGGCGCAGGGCACCGCCGCCGCCTCTAGGGGACCCGGAGGCGGTGGCGGCGGCGGGGCTATGCGCAAGAGGAAAGCCTCTCCCGAGCCCTCGGACTCGGCCGAGGGGGCTCTGAAGCTCAGCGACGAGCAGCAGCGGCAGCAGTGGATGGCCAGCCAGAGCGAAGCGCTGAAGCTCACCATGTCGGCCGGGGGCTTCGGGGCGGTGCATGGAGGGGGCCCCCCGCCGCCACCGCCGCCGCCACCCCTCGGGCCTCACTCCAACCGGACCACGCCGCCTGAGTCCGCCCCCCAGAACGGACAGTCCCCCATGGCCGCTCTCATGTCGGTGGCCGACACGCTGGGCAATGCCCACTCGCCCAAGGACGGCAGCTCGGTGCACTCCACCACGTCCACCCGCAGGAACAGCAGCAGCCCCGTGTCGCCGGCCTCGGTGCCGGGCCAGCGCCGCCTGGCCTCCCGCAACGGGGACATGAACCTGCAAGTGGCCCCTCCTCCCCCCAGCGCCCACCCCGCCATGGACCAAGTGCACCCCCAAAACATTCCGGACTCCCCCATGGCCAACAGCGGGCCCCTGTGCTGCACCATTTGCCACGAACGCTTGGAGGACACCCACTTTGTTCAGTGCCCCTCTGTGCCCAGCCACAAGTTCTGCTTCCCTTGTTCCAGAGAGAGCATCAAGGCCCAAGGGGCGACTGGTGAAGTCTACTGCCCCAGCGGAGAGAAATGCCCCCTAGTCGGTTCCAATGTGCCTTGGGCATTTATGCAGGGCGAGATCGCGACCATTTTAGCTGGGGACGTTAAAGTGAAAAAGGAGAGAGACCCTTGAGTAGGAAATCCAATCCCTTCAGACTCCTGAAGATGTAGAATTGTGAATATAACAAACTGCAAAAGTTAGTCTTATGTATAGACATTATTTTCGTCGTATGTTTCTATATTTTGAAACAAAGGTATGTACTCTTCTTCATTTGAAGGATAGAGCTGGTTTTTGTTAAACAGAATATAATATTGTTTGGTTACTACATAATACCTGTTCTCATTTCTTTGGCAGTGTGTTGGCTAGGTACAAAGTTAATAGCCCTTAGCGATTACCTGCTGCTGGTGTGTATTTTTGTAAATGTATGCACTTCTCTGAAAGAAGAAGAAAAACACAAAAAAAGACAATTTTTTTTTGCCAAGGCCAGTGTTGATGCCTAAAAAATTGCTACAAAAAAATGGTGACAGCTTATGTTTTACAAGCCCTGAGTGTTAGTCTTTCACTTCATTTTTTTTCGTTTTTGTTTTTTTGTTTGCAAAACAGTGGGGTGGCTCTCGGGGTGGGGGGAGGGTGTTTTTTGTTGCAAGTTTGTAAGGAAAATGTTTCAGTTTGTTTCTATTGATCTGAACGTTTTTAATCTTCATGTGTTTTTTGTTCTTGCTTTTATTGATGCACGGATGCTTTTGAACAGTAGAGCAAAATGCTGTACATGAAAAACATGCTGTTTGTCCTTTATACATTTCTGTAGTTAACAGAACACTGTAATGTGCCTTGGAGCTTAGTAAATTGTAATAAATTCAATTGATATTAATACTTCTGGAGTAGCAAGTTTTATTTTTCTCAGAGCAGCATGTGCAAGCCATGTTGCTTTTTTAAGTCTCTATTATACCCAGATCCTGCAGTTCCTTGTGATAATTGCTGCACTTGTACACACATTTTCACATATATGTTGTAAGATGATGATGTTGATGGTGTTATCAAACTTATCTAAATCTTGGCACTGTGCCTATTTACATTTCACCTTTAATGTTGCAGTAACAGTTGCTGACTAAGCATTTTCTATTTACTGTTTCTGCATCTCATTTCCTCCTCCCTTTCCTCCCTCCCCCCCAGCTCTCCAGCTGCAAGCACTGTTTGCAGTGCAGGATGCATCCATTGCCTGCGCAATTTAATAAGGGTCCAGATTTGAAACGAAGCCTTCTTTCACAAAAAACCCAGCATCACGTGCTTAATAATTTTAGTTGATTTTAAGAATGATTCTCAAAGCTCAGTATTATCTGAGGACTCTTGGTAAGGCAGGACTGTAGTTGAGCAGAGCAGAAAAAAAAGAGTATAAGGAAATAACAGCTTCTGTAGTTGGTCTTGGAGGTGGTGGGTAGCTACCCCATGTAGGCAATGACTTTTCATAACTGAGTTGCTGAACAGTTCAGGGGCTGTGTTGTGTTTTCAGGTGAGGAAGCTTCCTTAAAAGCACTGAAGTGAAATGCTTTCTTTCCTTTTGGCAATGGTCAGATGTGATTCTTTGTATAATTAACTATTTTATGTGACACTGACATTTTTTTGGAGATTAGGGAGCACTGCAATACCTGTTGTGTGATCAACAGGCAAAGTAAATACACAGGTCTCACACTAGCTAGAAAATGCAAACAAACCTAGTGTGAACTTTGTCCTTTCCAGTGAGGCAAATGGAGGAAAGATGAAAAAGCTGAAACAAAACCAGCAGCACTGCAGAAGTCCCTTGCAGCTTGACCAGCAGAACACACAGCTGTTCTAAATGCAAGTGACAGAGGTTGTGAGTTCTGAGTTTCAGTCAATATTAAGGATCTCCATCTCCCAAAAGCCCATAGTTGTATTTTAAGAGTCTGGATAACATTTGGTATCTGCCTTCTTAATGCCTTAAGACATTTTTCATTGTATTGCTGGTGGAAAGAATGGTAGAAGCCTTTAGGCTATATCTTAGTGTGCCTATAGATCTTTGCTCTCTTGTATAGGTACATACTCTGGCTATTTTGTGGGTGGATTATGTTTTGAGATTCAGTCTTTAGCATCATGATGCCTGTAATTTCAGACAATGACTTTGTGTATATATTTTTTTTTCTGCCAAGTGAGATAGGTGCTTAAAAATCTCAGAACATACTGGGTTTATATAGTGAATTGGAGGGAATAAAGCAGAAAATAATAGTTTGAATTAATTATTAGATCCATCCTATATGTTTGGAGTTAATTATTGGATGCAACCTATTTGTTTTTTAGAGTATAGATTTGTACTGATCCTATTTTCCATTATTTCAAAGCATGCAGTTCCCACACAGCAATTTTATTTCTAAATCACAAGATAGAGGAGTAGCAGAGTGAGCTCATGACTGGCAGAGAAAGAAATTGTACACATGGGTGAAATTCGAGTTTAAACCTAGTAAGGAGAGAAGTAATACTCATGTGTGAATTACAACTACCATTAAAAGAGAAAAACTACTGGCTAGTCACCATTTAATTATGTCACAGAAGCGTGAATACCCAGATTTATATAAACGAACCACTCCTGTGAAATCAGTCATCAGTAGTTGGAGTTAGAAGGAGCCCTGTTTGGTGGATTTCTTTAATTGCAGAGCATTCTTGGAAAGCTCCTATCAGTCAGAATTTTGGAAAAATAAGCCCACTTAGGAGACTCATCAATTTGATTTTTAGCAGGCAAAAGAAAGGTAAGGGGCAGTAGACATAGGTGGAAAATAAGCTTGAAGTGAATTGTAATACTGCAGTTAATTAAAGTTAACTGTAGCTACGGGGCATTTGTTGTATGGAGGGGTTTTGTAACCATGTGACCTTTTCTTTTACTCTGGCTCATTAAGCAGCCAGTCTGGGCATATTAGACAGCATTTCTTTGAACCCACTCCATAGTTTTTCCTTTCTGAAGATGTCCACAGCTGACAAACAAGCTGTAAGCTTTTTTTTGAGGGGAGGAGAAGGGAACTGCTGAGTGAGTCTCATGTACCTCTGAGATTCAGCTGATTTCTGTATTTTACAGTAATGCATCCCTCACCCATATTTGCCAATTATTTAAGGTAAAGCCCAATGTTTGCTTAAATAAATAATGTAAGTGAATTTATTTGTCCAGGTGGTTATTTGTTGTGCTCTCATTCCTTCTTGTAATGGGGAAGTATTTAAATGGTTTATTTTCCCAAGGAGGGTTGGGTTTTTCCTTTTTCCATTTAGATTATTCTCGACATTACTTTTAGTAGCCTTGTAGCCTATTTTCTAAGAAATGGGTTAGAACATGTGTGTCACTGGTTGTTTGTTTTTTAAGCATTGGCAGCTCTATGTGAGTTGGAAGTGTTTGTGCAGTGAAGAAATTCTATGTCCGTTTGGGGGAAATAATACACAGTTCCATCAGGAGCTCGAGTTCACAAATGCTGACTGGTGTCATTTAGTACAAATCTTGTTATAATTTATATTTACTTAGCAATGTTGTACATATAAGCACACTCTCCCTTCCCCCTTCCTCCCCCTTTTTAACTTTTGAGCTTCAAACTAGTCAGAACTAACATTGTTTTGAAACTGCAATCTCTTCAAATAGACTGGATGCCAGCGTAGCTTTGCAGAGCTGCAGCAGTCACTGGAAAAAGGGTTGTCTGCTTTACGGGTCTTGCAAGCTGAGTTTTTCTTCCCCCCAAGGGAAAGGGCTTTTGTCTCCTCAGAGCTCTCGGGTTCCCAGCTTACTATGCAGTAAACTTTGCAGCTTCTCTCTTCCCTAAGCCTTGCCATTTTCTTTTTTCTGTGGTACATAACTATTCTCCATTCATATTAGGGTGGTTGCTGTTGTGCATTAGCAACGTCTTTCTCTGCCAGAGTGACACATCCTGCAGGTTTGCAGCAGAGTACTGAACTGTCACTGTAATGCTGACTCTTGTATGGCTATTCTTGAAGCAGCACAGCTTCCCCCTTGGCCATCAGCCATAAGAATCCATTACAGCATGTATTTTCTACCCAAAACATACCTCTGTACTTACACAGTTGTCCTTACAGCCATCCCCTGAAAGATGCAGAGGGCATAGTTACACCCTCCTGTTTAGAAACAGGTACTGCTGGGTTTATTTTCAGTGTCTGAAAACTCTGTATGAAGCTTCTGTTGTTTCAGCCCCTGCCTTAAAACTTGTAATGCAGATGGGGAAGGGGAATGCCTCTGCTGATGGGGGTGATAAGAAAAAACTGCAGACAAGCTCTTTTCCCTGGTGTATGTCTTAAGGATTAGGTGTGTATGCACTGAGCGAGGCTCCTCTGATGAGCTAGCCGAATGCCACAGGGCAGCCCAGCCCCATGCTGCCGGCCCTCACTGGGAGGCTCTGTGGGAATCTAGGTCTTCTCCCTGGGAATGGGCTTGCCTACTTCTGTCAGAAGAAACACGGGAGATTACGTGTCATTTCACGTTTGTGAGAGCAAACCCGCTGTCTTTTCAGCCATTCAGGGAACTGTAGAGAGAAAAGCAGAAAGGAGCAGTTAGACATGTGAATGGGAGGGGGAGGATGCTCGTCACCAGTCTGTCTGGGCAGTGCGGTCTCTGACTGGTTGGACTGGCTGAGCTACTTGGGGCTAGGTAGGTTCAAGATTGCACAGTCTGGCTCCTGTGCTTGGCTCGACGAAATGAACCTTGTTGGTATCAGTGTGTGTTGCTGACAGTGGCTGCAGCTACCCTGAAGTGTCCTTCTCTCTTCCCCCTCCCTAACACACAGTCCTGCCTGCTGCTGGGCTGAGATTGCATTCCGCTCGCTGCTGTATGCCTTGCCTTCCCGATGCGCCCTTGTAAGGTTATTTGGAGGCGGTGGGAGCAGGGGTGGAGGTGAGGAAGGTCAAGCTTCTTAGGTTTCAGCTGATTTGGCATCCGCTCACAGCCCTCCCCCCGTGGCTCCACACGGCCATATGCACTCGTTGCTGCTTTTATGACCCTTTGCAAAGAAACCTCAAAGATGTGAGCTGCTGTCGAGTAGCAACTTATTTTCAGGAAAATATTCCTTTCCCACACCGACCGGCTTTAAACAGCAAGAAGGCTGTGGTTTTTCCTTGTCCCCAAAGAGAGCTATAACGGGCGGAGCTGCCACTTTCTCTCTGGCCAGCACTGCTCTCCCAGCAGTGCCAGGGTGCCTGACTCCCCCGAACCTGCTTCGCTGGGGGCTTTTCCTGTGTTTTACGGCCAGCACAATGGCCCTTCGCTTTGTTAGTGCTCTGTGAACGGAGGCTGAGCCTGGCAACCCCTTCACAGCATGGAGCAGCTTGGCATGGCTGCGGCATGCATTCGGGAGCCAGCGAACCGAACCAAGCCGACCCAAGCCAGGCCGGGCCAGGGAGGCGGCACCCGGCCCCCGCGGCCTGAAATCGCCGCTGGCCTGGGCCAGGCCTATATGGGCATGTGATCCTCTGCCTGCCTTCCTGCCTCTGCGCAGAGGATGGGAATGGGGACATGAAACATGTCTGTGCAGCTTCAAGGAGCCGAGCAGAATTCCCCACTGTCATCATCCTCCTCCCCTCCTCCCTGCAGGCTGCCAGAGGGGAGGGCTGATTACAGCTCTGCTATTGTTCAAGTAACCTACAAATGGATTTGCATGGAGGCAGGTTGGGAGGGGCAGAGGGGTGGGATTTATTAGCAACAGCTAAATTCGTCGGGATTACTATTAGGCTGAGAGCTTCTCAATGGGAATGATCCCTGGGTGAGCGGTGGGGTGGAGGGGAGGGAGTGGAAAGCTTGTTTCTGCAAATAGGTGAAGGGTGGCTAGCTCCAGCCGCGGAGGGGAGGTAGGCAGGGTGCAGCTGCCTGGGGACGGCACTTCACCTCGGTTTAAACTGTAACCCTCTATTCTGAGCACGCAGCTCCTGGCAGCGCCGCTCATACCAAAGCCTTGACTCAGGGTTATCTGCATGCTGGGTAATAAGCAGCGTCACCAGAGGAATGTGCAGAGAAAGCAGCCATGCTGCTGCAAGCCTCTGCTCGCTTCTCAGGCAAACCACTGGTTTAGCAGCCTGCTTCTGCCTCAGGGCTGCTAAAGGCTGGTGAGGGGCTGGGGGCTTCTCTTGGGGTGCAGCCCCAAGTTTTCTGAAGCCAAAACAGCCTTTTGCTCTTCGATAAATGGTTTTTATACAAAGGTGGCTGGGACTTTGCTAACCATAATTAAGGACTGCGGCCAGGAAAGAGTGAAATTACTGCTCCAGTCACTGTGTTAGTTTTTCACATAGTTAATCTCAAGTGTTTTAGTCAAGGTCACATGGCAAACACCTATCAGACTGGAGGAGATCGTGGCCTTTGGTTACTGCCCCAACCGGTAGTCTCCCTTCCTCTGGTCTAAAAGCATGTTGTAACAATGACTATGTACAGCTGATTTCTAAAGCACTTGTGTGACACAGGTGCTAGGGAACAACGACATTCAGTGCCGGGCTGTTTGCCTGTAGCCTGTGTCCTTCGCTCAGATAGCTCCGAGGCTGGAGGCTGTTGCTGCTCTTGCTGATGCAACACACTAAGAGCTGGGGTGAAAGAGAGTGCATACCTGTGTGTCATAGGTAGGAGCTCCCCTTTGGCTGTGATGGAAAGCACAGCATATCTAAATCAAAGATAGGAGGGAGTTGCTTTGAATTGCTGTATTCCAGACCTATCTGAGCAATCTTTACTCTTCATTGCACATATCATGGTAACAAGAGACAAGATCATAGCATAGCCCAGGTTTTCATTTGAACATGTTCAGGCTGGCATACAGTTGGGGTAAGGACAACACGCTTTTGTAGGTTTGATTTGTGTTGGAGCTGGGTGCAGAACTAGGGAGGGAGTGGGAAGCCTGAATATCTGGTTTGCTACTGAAAAGTACAGGCCACTGACTTGAAGATGTTGCAGGTTTATTTGATCTAGCTTGATATGCTAGACATTTTGTCTTAGTGCTCTCTTCCACAGTGTCTGTAAATTTTATCTGTAAAATAAAAAGAGAAGGTACAAAATGTCTAGGATTAAAACAAATGAAAGATCTCTTCCTGCTGCAGTAAATTTTGGAATATTTTTTATAACTTGCTTAGTGTTGTGGGTGAGCTTGACTCCCTGTTACATATAAAGATAATTCCTCCCTGGCAAACTCAGACTGCATTGATAAGGAAGGCCAGTTGGCACATCTATTTTATCCCACCTCCTTCAGTGAAAGATTATGCCATGTATCTTATCAAAAGGATGCAGCCTTTCAAGAGCTGTACCTTGGTAAGTATACGTACTCATTTTTGGCAAACATTTGCTGTGGTTTTGAGTGGTTCTTTCCCTCCCTCCCCACACCCACAGTCAACTCTTCTGTTTGTCTAACTGTACTTATTCAGCAGTGCTCATTTCATCATTTCTGATGGAGGGGAGGCAGCAAGAGGTGCAGCCACCAGGGATAGTATCAGTTGTGTGATCTGTGGACATTGTCACATTGTGCTAACAAGGACCTGCAGCCTACGATAGATTCATTAGTCAGCATCCTTGATAGGGTGACTAGTGGCTTGTGTGACAGTTAAATACCAGGAAATCATGCAGAAATTCTCACGCTCTTGTGTACCTGTCCTTCCTCATGCTACAAGAGATGACAGCATTTCTTGAGAACTGCACTGCACATGCTTAATACAAACAGCAGCTCTTTTCAGCTTTTTGCATGATTAGTTGCAGCTCTCTGCTTAGATCTTCCTTGTTCTGATAGCTGGATTTTTACAGTAGTATGTTGTACATATTTTGCAAGTTACAGCTTGAAACTTCCTCCTTGCAGAAGGTTCTGTCATTTGAAGGAACCCCACCCTGCTCTCCTCTGAAGATGTGCAATCCCAGACTGTGTTTGAGCATGCCTATGGAGGCAGGTGCAGCCTGGCTGGATCCTCAGCATTACCTACAAATAAACGTTGTTTAAACAAATTGGACTAAGAAGAAAATTCAAGATTCAAATAGTAATCAGGACAGGTTTTACTCTGTAGTCTTCATTCCATGCTTTTTCCATCCCCTCTCCCTCTGAGTTGTAATTCGGGATATATGACATGATCATGTTGCTATGGAAATAAATTACAACATAAGTCTATAGAACTATATAACAATAACTGTTATTAATAGCATCTTTGTGGAAAACAACATCAGGTTAAAGTCACTTAATAAACCCCCTGATTTCCTTCCTGCTGTTGCAAATAAGGAGTTACATAAAATTAAACATTTATTTTCTAATATCTTAAGGAAAAAAATCCTTTCAGCACAGAGCCTGTAACTACAGTTGTATTCATCCTCATTTGTCCAGCACTTGTATAACCATCAGATCTGTCCTGCAGCCCAGGAAAGAAGGCAAATGCTTACAGCCAGTACAAATTCTTCAAACCTTAGAACCAAGGGACCAGACCAGAGCAAGGTTGTTTTCTTCTGAAAGCAGGCCATTGGTGCTCATATATCAGTCCAAGTCTGTGGGAATTGTATGCTGTCACCTGCTTCACAGAGCTTCCGCCTCAGATGAGCCCTTTGTAAAGTCACCTGATTCCTTCCCAGTGCTGTGAGAGTTACCATATTACTTGCTGCAAGCATTTAAGGATCAATCCACAGCAGCGCACACACACGATTACCCTCAGGGTCTTGTCCAAACTAGTTCTACAGTTTGATGGGGACCTAGCTCATTACTACACAGACTTCTCAATGGTATTCCATTTCAGGGTTGTCAGGTCTGCATACTGATACACCAGCTTTTCTTGATGCTTAAATATGACTGGGCCTGGGTAGCTATTTTTACTAAGCTTCTTAAGCATTTTGGCTGTTGTTCCCTAAGGAAGGCTGGCAATGTAGTCACCAGACTTCTCTTGATTTTTTATTTTGGCAACAGTAGTGTTCCCACACAATTTGAGATCATTTGGTCTCAATTCAACATTTTACCCTCGCTCATTCAAGACTTCCTCTGACTGCCTCATGTAGGAAGATGCTGTGTTGAACAGAGACCTCCACCCATGGATTACATGGCACATGACACATACCTATATATGCTGGACACATACCTACATATGCTCCAGTGAACAATCCCTTCATGTGCAGAAGTTTGCATGCCAGCTGTGTGTTACTGGAGTTTCCCTTCTCTCAAGAGGACCTTCCGTATGGTGGTGTAGGACTAATGATTCTCCTAAAGCTTTTCGGCAGGCTACAAGGCTTCTTTGCCTTTTATAATCTGTCACGTGAATTCATTCCCTCCACCTCTAGTTCCTCCATCATGTTTCTTGCAGAGGAGTGTTCAGAGGAGTGCTCCAAGGGGCAATCAGTTTAAGCTCTAGCAGCAGACCCTGCAGATGTCATTCCAAGGCTACTGTTCTTATCTCTGAGAATACAGGTAGTGATGTTCCCTGGCTGTTTCATTGCTATAAACGAGCACATTCCCCACAAATGTAACGCAGCCCAGAGCAATGACAGGACGGCTCTGGAGCCAGTCTCATTCTGGCCGCAGCAAGAGCCACATAGCTCAACGCTCTCTATGCTGCATGGCCACCTCTCACTGGGGAGGTTCTTTGTAGGTACTGAATTTTAACCCTCCCATCAGCAGCGCTAGGCATTCAGGGATGCAGATGGGCATTTGAGAGTAATGTTTTGGCTCCATCAGCACAGAGCTAAGCCAGCCTAAACTACTTTCTGCCAGTCCAGCAGTACTCCCCAGACCCCGTGTCAGCATACATCACAGCAATCTCTTGCTGAGGTGCAAGCTGCAGGTCCTGTTGCTTTTGTTGACTCTGCAGGAGGAGCGCCTTGATCTGCTGCTGTTTTTTTCAGCAGCTGATAACATTTCCATCTTCTCCCCTCGCAACAGAGGAATCCATTGAGATATATGAGATAACCATTGAGATATGGTTTTGTCTTTATCTTTTACGTAGCTGTTCTAGTTTTCTCTTAGTGATACAGTCCATTTGCCTGCCAATGGGCTTCATGGTTCACAATCTTCTGGTTTTCTTTCCCCAAGCATGATTCTGTCTCAAGATCCCAAGTCCATTCAGTCAGCAGTTTGTCCCCCTGTGAGCACATAGCTAGAGGGGTCTGTTTGCCACAGCAAAGCAAAGCACACAAACTCACCCATTTAATTTTCTCCCACTACTAAGTCCTTTCTGTAATTCCTCTGGCTCCATCCCTGCTGAGCCAAATGATCTTACATCACTGCTTTCCTCCAGGTCCTTGGGTCCTTAGAGAGGCAGGTTACACTTGACAATTTGTCTGCAAATACATCAAGGAGGCTTTTGTATATGGTATAAGTATAGCATCTCCTACAAAATGCCTTTTTCTTTGGAAATTTGTGAGGTTAGACTACATCTGTGTGATGAACATGAAAATGAAAGGCCTCAAGTCCTTTCTAAATATTATTGTTTCTTTGGAAGTGTGATAGATGCTAGGATTAGAATCAAGTACACCTTACTTGGGACAGAACAGCAAGGTAGTCACAAGATGACAGCTCTTACAATCTGGATCTTTTTAAATATCTTGATGGTCTTTATTATTTTCTTGTATAAGCCAAGGATGTGCAATATAATTTTTAGAAGACAGAGACATGGTCTTTCCAGAAATGCTTACAATTTGAATACTAAAGGAGAAAGAACAAGAGGAGATGTTGAAAAGTTTGAAAGTGCTGTTTGAGCATTAAAAAAATCAAACCAACAGGACCTGGTACACTAGTGGTAGGTGAAAGAGCCAGATAGTAGCAGGTGCAATTTATGGCATGTGCAGTTGTGCACGTTGTGAGGAAACCATTTTCCTCAGCATTTTGCCTAGTTTTCAGTTCAAGGTACTAGAATATTTGGGGGAAGACCTGTTTGCCACTGGATAACTTACTGGAAGCTCACCTTTGCAAAATGGGTGTCTTTGTTCAGAAAGCAAACATCACAGTACATGAGGAATTAAATGTTGAGAGCCACGTGGAACTTTTTACCACCATTGCAGAAACCAAATATCTGCCCTTATCTGAAAGAGTATTTGTGACCCTGTATTAAGAATGACAATGAACTGCTTAAAGGGTTTTGGAGACAAGCCCATGAGAACAGTTAGAGACATGCAAAAATGTCTTTGCAACACAGCAGAAGTGTGGTTATTGTTTATTTATTCTACAGCTGAAGCCCCTTAGTATGCATAAGGCTTTATAGACAAATAGGACATGTCTGTGCCTGAGGAGTTTGCCTTCTGAGCAAGGCAGAGCACAGCAAAGGGAAGCAAACCAAAAGAAGTGTGTTGGTACATGTGCAGAGCAGCGAGGCAGTGGGAGGCAGAGAGAGCCACCAGAGATGCGAGGTCAGGGTCAAGGGTGTCATCAGAGCTCTCCCAGGGTATGCATTTACCTTTCAGTAAGGCAGGCCCCTCTGGCACTGCTGTGCTGAGGGAAAGCTTCTTGTCGCATTATCTATGAGGTGTGACCTGTCTGCTTACAACCTGAGTCTTGTAGGAAATAGCCTTCAGACTCCACAGACTGTTTTCACTGGCTTCTTTTCCTACATAGGCAGCTGCTTTTACAGCAGTTCCATATTTGTATGCATGACAAAGCAGCTGGATTGCACAAGAAGCTAAAAAATTTCAATGAATTAATGAATTCAAAAGCAAATTTTGGGGCCATGTGTGTTGCAATGCTTTAGTACTCATGCACTCAAGATTTATTTGTGCAAATGACTTTTAAGTTGAATTCTAAATGTGAAAAAGGAGGAACTGCATGTTTTATTGTAAAATTCATGGTAAGTTACCTAACATGGTACAAAATCAGTATCATTTGATATATGTAATTGGCTAGCACATCAGTAGGCCTAGAACTGCTCATCAAATAGACTAATCATTTTGAGTGATGACAGTCTTGAGTATTTCCTAATTCAGTTGCAGCTAATTTCAGAACAGAAGAAAACAATATTAATAGAATATGTTTTTGTTGTATATTACTTGCTTGGTTCTAGCATTATGTATGCAAATCAGGTAATTTTGTACCTAATTGCCTGATTTGCATGCATAAATGTAGGTTGCACATGTGCAAATGATTTCATTCAAATTCAGTATATGCCTGATATGTAGACCAGCTGAAAACTTGAATCTATGTATCTGAATTACTCAGAATTTTCACTTAAGGAAAAACCAAAATTTGGAGGTCAGATAAAGTAGGTGCCCTTTGGATGATTTTGCAGCAGTAGTAGCCCTGGAGTTGTGCATTTTTCTTGAGAAATGAGCAATGATGTGAATGCCTGGAGAGATAAGTGAATAAAAGGGATCCTGTTGCTTTAAATGCCATAAGAAAATCACAGAAATATGTGACACTTGCCAAGTGGAGAAAGACAGAATCAGTCAGATGGAAATGTGGCTTTCTAAGTCTGAGATGGTTTTACAGACAATGAAATCTAAGATGGAAAGTGTAAAAGTACAATAGTAAAGTCTAAGTGCCTTAAAATTTTTTTCAGGTGATTTCGTGGCTATTAAAGGAATTGGATTGACAGTTCTTGTGAATGAAGTTTTGTGACCTTGGGAGAAGGAGACCAAGGTAAGGGATAGAAAAGCTTCATTTGCTGAGCCATGTCCTGTGTTTCACCTCTGATGTGGAAGAGTAGGAAGATCTCCTGAAAGATTAGCAGAAAAAGAAAAGAATCAAGCTCAAGAGTGTGTGTCATTGTGGGTCTCTGTGAGGAGCTCTCAGTACTGGGATCAGATGTGTTGTCACCAGCAGTTTTCATAACAGTGTGGAAGGGCAGGAAGTGTCCCTAAGGAAGGGAACTGAAATTATGAACAGCACTTTTTACTGTGGCATCAGCTGTAGTCCAATAAATGGTGGTAGGCTGTTTCTCCCAATTACTCAGAACTCCTCTGCAAGCTTTATTTACACACACACACAGGTAACAAATACTACTAAAATAAACATATATAAAAATCAGAAGCAATTTGGAGGCACATATGAACTCACAGTTCCAAATTGTCATTCACACTAGTATGAAGTGCAAGCAGGGTCAAAACATGTATTATATATGCCCCTTTTTCATGCTGGCAAGAACTGTAAACAGTTATGCATGTATATTACAGTTTGGCCCATCTAAGGGCAAGTTTATTATAGCCTTACTGACATGGGCATGGTATCAGATAATTTCTGACTAGTATAGCTTTGCTAGTAAGGGCTTCTGGTGTCAGTGTGCTTATAATGGCAAACCCGTGCTTTTCTCAGAATAGGTTATTTTATTTGAGAAAGGGAGACAAACTGGAGTAAATTTTACTTTCCACGGGAAGATACTGTGGCAGGCAGGAGGGGAAATTAAGGATTGCAAAGCGCTTTTGCATAGTGTAACTGGAAGCCTGTACTCTTGTGTGGGGAGCTATGGGAGAGCTGGAGCCGCAGCTCCTTTAGTCTCCTCACCTAGTAAGCATGCTTCTGATACTGCAGAAGCATGCCTGGCCTGTATAAGCTCTGACTACATTTGTCGTGCTTTTCTAGGTTACCTACCCCAGAGAAGTGCTCCCTAATGCTGTCTTGACTTTGAGCTCCTTTCTTGGCTCCCAGGTGTACAGAGCAGTTTTGGTGTAAACCGGAATCAAGCTCACCTTTTTCCTCCTATTCTATCCGTGGGAGAGCAAGCACCACTTGACTAACAGTGTCTTGCCTCTTTGTGTGCTAACCTCATCAGAGCAGCACATGCAGAGCTCTGTACAAAACAAACAAACCCAAACCCTGGGCTGTATTCCCAGCTCACTTGCTGGGTGTTTAGCTAAAGGACAAGTTCTGTTAGATTGGAGAGATGCTCTGTTATTTGACTAAATACTGTTATTTCTGCTTATTTTCATTCCACCATAGAGTAAAAAGACACTTTCTATTTTCCAGTTTTTCAGTAGGAGTGAAAAGCACTGTCTGATAAAGCTGGAGATTGAAGGCTTGTTGTTTTTCACAGAATGTATATAGCTTGGGTAATATTAACTTCCCTCTCTCAACAGCTTCCCCTTCCTCCTCAGTTTTGTGTTCAGGATGGATTCCATTCTTAATCTCTTTTCTGAGCCTTTTACTTTGGGTATTTTCTGCAATTGAGGCAATTACTGCCTGTTGCAATGCAGGGTTTTGTGGTGGGCAGCAGTTCTGTGAAACTGAACTGAAACTGCAAGTCTATCTCAGCGGTGCAGAACATCCAGAACAGACAGCATATTTCAGTGGCTACCAGCCTAGACAGAATTAAGACTGGGGGGAAGGCAAGAGGGTTGGCGCATCACGTACCCAGTTACATGAACCGTCACTTTCCACAAAGCAAGGCCCTTATGAAGGGGACGACACTGTAACCGTACTAGGACAGGACAAACTTGTATCAGAATCCTTGAAGGGGAAAAGCATTCTCATTGCTCATCTTATTCTTGTCGCCTTGGAGATTACTGTAGTTTCTTGATTCAGGTCTTATGTTGGCTTATAGTACATTTTTGCAGTGAGATACAGCTTTCTTCTGGTTGCCTTCCTCCCTTCCCCCACCCCTTTTGTAATCCCTGTTTGGCAACTAAGGCAGTCTAACTTTTCTATATAAATGATAAGAGGAATGATTGCCAAGGAGAGAATTGTTTCTTGAGTTCAACCCTCCCCTTAGGTTAAATATAGGTTGCAGCATCTCAATATAATGAAAAGATTGGGAAGCGTTTATGCACTGGTGTAGTTTCTGCTTTGTAGAAATGGAGTAAAACATTCACAGTTGTGAAAATCATACCTGCAAAGAACAGTTTAGTCAGCCTCCACCTGACTGTATTCAGTCCATACACTAAAATATTTTCCTTTTGAATGAAGTCCTCTAATCTTTGTGTTTTATTGTCTTGTGATGTGCTGTTGGCTACAGCATACTAGTCTGTTATCTTACCGTGTGCACTGCGGTACTCACATTGGTTTTATACTGTAGGATTGAACAGGGTGCTGGACCAGGAATGTCCAATCCTTTTGATAATAAAATATGAAAGCAAATCTGAAGAGGTTTTACTGCTATGTAGAATTAGGTCTGCATTGCGTTGTCATCACCAAAGACACTTGATTCAGAACATATTTGCAGTTGTCATAAACTCTTTGCTTAGTAACCTGAAATCATCTGTATTCCTAGGATGAAAATGTTTCGATTCAGAAAGTGATTAAAATTCAAACTGTAAAATAAAGCCTGAGAACCACTTAGACTTTGTAATTCAAGCGCGATCTCTATATCTTTTCTACATATGCACATGTATGCACATGCATTCCCAGTCTTGTGTCTACATTCACAAGCTCACACGTTCACAAGCTTGCACACGTATTCACAGTCACTCTCACACAGAGAATGCATTCTGCAGTATAGCTGGTACACAGGGTATTTTTGAAGACAGAACAAAGATCACTGTAAATTGACACTTCCACCCACTAATGACAAAAAGCCAAGAAAACCTCAGTAGAGAATGAGTTTTATAATTAATGCTGAACAATTTTCATTGACAAAGCAAAAAGAAGCAAGTGGATGGCTGATTTAAATGTTGAATGATTAATGCACGGGGAGGCGGCTGAGGGAAAAGACAAATTCAGGAGCAACTATGGAAATTTATGTATGAGAGAGTCAGCACCATATTCTGATCTCAGTTACACAGTTGTAAATCTGTTATCTTAATGGAAGGATTCAGCTTTTATATTTGCATAGCATAAGTGAAAATAGAATTTAACCCAGAGCGTGTTTGCAATTGTGAGTTTGCGTGACTGAAAGGGAAGAGATGTGTATGTTTGCGTGTGATAAACTGCAAATGCGTGAGGCTTTTTGTATCTCTTGGTGAGAAATGCAGGGAACGAATGCATGTATGATTGTGTACGTGTGTGCCAGTTGTGCTGCTGTCTGACAGTGAGTGGGAGGGTGAGAACATGTTTGTTCCTAGACTCCCTGGCTGAGTGAAAATGGCTCCTGGAAATGCCGTTTCAGATTAGAGGGCAACTGCTGGAGAGGTGGAGATTTCATTACCTTTCTCTTTGTGTGATGTTTTGGAGCTGGTAATATAAAAGCAGAGCTATAAATAATCCAGTCACACCTGTGGTGTCCTCGAGATTTATAGTGCCTGCTAATGCCAGAATCTTTGGGGTGTTTCACTAGCAAATCAAGATGAGAAATAACCACCCCTCAAAAAACAAGGCAGTGCAGTCCCCACTTGTCTTTTCTCATATGCGAGGCAAGGGGAAATTCTACTTTCTACCAGACACCCAGGTTTATTCCTAAATTTGTGTGTAATGCCCATCACCATGTATAGTGCTCTCTCTTGTCTTTGCCTTAAGGGCTGAGGCTGATCACCACCTGCCTTGGGTGTGTGTGGCGGGAGAAGAGGGTGTGGAAGTCACAGGCAGCAGTTTGCTATGTGCAAGCTTTTGAGATGCAGGAGCTGTATTTTTAGCTGCTTCAGATTCTGGTATATGATGCTGAGGAGTTTATTGCCGTAAGGATGTGCCTAGAATACCAGTCAGCCTCAGAAATTTACTGTGCCGCAGAGCCCTGACTCAGTGTGCTCTGTGATTTTCCTGTGTTGCTTCCACACTGGAAAGAGAGGAAAAAATGGTTCCTTGTGTTCCCAGCTGCTGCTGGCACTGGAGAGACAGCTGCTGTGATTTAGTGAGAAGCCCTGTTGCAGGAAGGACAGCAGCCCTAGATCTGGCTAAATCATACTTTTCTCAGTGAAACTGCCCTCAGATTTCTTCTCTAATATTACTCTCCAATTTTATCTGAAAGGTAGGAGTAAACACATGCTGCCTTTCATTTGTGCATTTCCCAAGCATGTCTAGAATGCCCCTGCAAGTAGTTTTATGCAGCTTCCAAAATGCCAGGGACATTCCAGAGTTTCTTTGTGTGGCATTTCACCCAGAGACAGCCATCAGTGGATTTCTGTAAACCTGGCTTCAAGGAAGGTGGACAACGAGCACCCCTGCAGCCAGAGGGGTGAGAATTTGCTACGGATACTCCCTGTGGTGATTTCTATAGAAAATTTAATTACATTTGTGGTTCTTTGAACCACTGGTGCAGGTGCACCTGCAGATTTGAAATGGTGGTTTCTATCCCAAAATTCACTTGAATTGTGAGACCCAGTACCTTTGCAAAGTAGATTTCTGTATATGAAAGATCAGCAGTTGACTTCTTGACAGTCTAAATCCTGAGGAGCCTACTTCGTCCCTTATGAGTCTAGTGAAACAACATAAATGGTAGATGTAGAAAGATGATTTGTGTGATCAGAAATTAGAAAGAAGTATTGAGATAGAGCAAAGAGACCTGAGCAAAGAGATCTAGCACCCTTTCTTCTTGAGAAAGAGAGTAAGACTCTATGCATTCTCCCGGGGCTTGGCTGTATCATACTCTAGGGGTGGACTTTCCTCCATCATTTCCCGAAGGAGGCTGGAAATACCGAGCTGAAGCTCGTCTGCTCCTGGTCGATTCCGAGCTCTGCTGGAGGCTCCCTGCTGCCCCCTTGTTGCTGGAATTATATAGCACTGAAAATACGGCGGACTGCTTGTCTCACGTTGTGGTGTGAGCTTGACTAATATGCTCACATTCGGGGGAAAATCGTAGACCTCACATAGGAATGTCTGTCTCACTGCCGTGGTATCCGGAATAATAAATACAACAGTCGCAACTGTAATGTGTACTGCTTGTCTGAACTGCTGCATTCTTGGAAACATAAACATGAATGAGGGGCAAGCTATAGAGAGCTGAGGTTTGTAGGCAGAGACAAAATCTTTTTTCACATTTTTAGTCTTGCAAAATACAGACGAGCTTTCAGCCATACAAGCTCTCCCATTACATGCTTACTTTTCTTGTGTGATGAGGTCACCACAGCTAAAAAATTCTACTGCTCTAGTGAATGTTAGAGAGTGAGGCTGCAAGTGACAAGACTATTTCCTTTCCAAAGTGGCCCGGACAAATGCCACGCACACAAAGCTGGGAACATCTCTGTTCAGGTTCTGGACAGCTTGCATTTTAATCTTGTCTTATTCAGTCTTTACTTTCCTTGGGTCACTATTGCTGAAAAGTTATTGCCATCCACATTGTATAAAGGAAATCTATTTGAAATTATTTGAGTGGCTCACAGCTTAGCTCCTGCTTGGTTTGCTGGTTGTTTTCTTTTCTGAAAAAAATAATCAAATTGGGTTCTAAACTGCTCCTGGTTTGCAAAGGCCAGTGGCTATGAATGGGATGTGGAGAATGAACTCTGCTCTGTCCAGTAGCCAAGGAGCCAGGTCAGGGCTGAGAAGCATTGGCAGGAGGCAGTGATGTGGGAAGCTTGCCCTGCCATTATCTATTCTGTAGACAAGCAGTGGATTTAATTCTCAGAGGATCTCAAGCCTATAATAGAATCTCAATGGGAATAAAAAACCCTGACCCAGAAGGTGGTGGCATGTTTTACTTCTTGTCCATAGTTGTGAGTGTAAGCATGGCTGAGCGTCAAGGGGAGCTGTGTGACAATTTTGTGGAGCCTGGGCAGCAGAGGAAACCCTCTCCCCAGTGTTTTGCTGGAGTCTCTGTGAGGTACCTATTTATACTGCTAGTGAAAAACAGAAGGAAAAATCAGAATGTCTCTAACACTTGTAATCTGCAGAAAGAAATACACGTTTGCATAAGCCAGGAATCATTGCTGCTAAAGGAATAGCAGCGTGCATATTTTTTCCCTCTTGTGTGCTATTTTCTAGGTCTGCATCCATGAACAGGCACTGAAAATTTGGCATTTTTCTTGAGCTGGCATTGCTGGCTGACCTCATGCACCTACTTGTCATCTCAGCAGTTTCAGCTTCAGTGTTCCTTCTTAGATTCATTAAGAAAATATTTAGCATCTGAAGAAAGGAAGGCACCCAGTGACTTGCTGTGCTCTTCAGAGCCAGGCCAGTAAAAACAGCCCCAGAGCACTTTCTGAGAGTGCAAGGGTGATGCCAGGACACTTCTGTCCCCTTGGAAATGGGAGAAAGGGGTCACATCTACAAAAAGTCACCACATCCCAAACACAGTGACCGTCTGCTTTTGAGGATGTGTAGAAGGATCTTCGCAAGGTGATTCACCTGGAAAAAGAAATCTCAATTTTTACTAAATCACTGCTTCTAGAGGATTCTGGGAGGCTGAGGTGAAAATCTGCTTTCCATTTTGTCTTCAGGTTTGAGGGTTCTTCCCTTACAAGCCTCTTTTTAATCACACGTGCACAAGCTTGTTATCAGAAAAGGTCCTGAACCTTTTAGCACTAATGTTGATTGTGCCTGGTCTTTCATAAAGGAGAATGAAACGGAAGCTATTTATCTGGAGGGAGCTTTCATCGTAACAGCAAGGCGAGGAGCTGCTCAGATACATTAATGCAAAATGTGAGACAAGTGTTGCGTCTTCCAAGCCAGCTTCTGACCTCCACAGTGAGAGCTTTCGACTAAGCTGGCAGTTTACAGTCCCTGCTCTGGCACCCATCTTGGGGTTTGTGGGATGCAGTTACCACTCCCTTCCCTCCATCTGGTCAGGCAGAAACAGCATATATTCTCCTTCCCTCAACTCCACCCCAACATACACTGACATCTCAATTTCCCCCTCCACCTTTCCCAGCCTAGCAAGGAAGCTGGGAGGACGATTTACAGAGTAAGAGGGGGCATGGAGCCAGGGAGTCACCTTGCTGCTGTGTGGAAAGCGAGATTTGGGAAGCGAGATTTCTCCTGTATGAGCAGGCCTTGATGGGCAGCACCATCTCCCCATGACTCTGCAAAGCAAATTGCCTCAGTAGCATGAGCTTGCCTGCTCTACCTCTCCTCCCAGGGAAAAAAGCCATCAAGTGCAGGAGCAGGAGCTGATTCAGGCCACTAGTGTTCAGTCCCTTTGGAAAATGGGGTTGTGAAGGATGGTGGAGGAGGGGTTGCAAAGCGTGCTGCTGACCTGCTGAATTATGACTTTAATGCAGTTGCTTTAATAACTTGCTCTAGCTCCAACCACCAGATGCAATTTATGGCAAAGCAGGCGCCCAGGCATTTTTCCTTCTATGAAGACTAAGCAGATCTCTGATTACCACCCCTCCCCCCAGCCCATTACCTTCCCCCGCTTGCTCTGCTAATGGAAAAATGTTATGTGTCTGTGTGCCTTTTCCCCAAGCCCTGTTTTCAGGAAATGGTGGAGAATGAGAAAGTAAAACACACACACACGCACGCACGCGCGTGCGTTTCTGGGAGACATCACTTTTACTCTCCATTCTTCAACCATACAAAATTCCTCCTGCTAGTAGAACTGCTGGTTCTTTTTCTGAAACCTTACAGGCTCAACCAAAAGTGAGGCAAATTCCAGCGTTGATTTGTAGGGAAAAAGAAAGACACCCCCTCCCTCCCGACCAAAATCATCTGAAGTCTGAGTGATTTCACTGCATAATGCAAACCTCACTGCCTCTCAGATCTCCCTACTGTGATGAAGGCTCGAAAACAACCCCCCCAAAAACCCAAACAAAACAGCTGAACCTGGGAATGGTAAATAGGGAAACCGAACTCAACTTTTGGTTTTGTGTTTGATGGTTGTATACAATAGATGGGTGCATTAAAAAAGCAATGATAGTCAGGCAGATACCCTGCCAGATCTCCTATTTTAGACCCATTCATTTTCCAAAAAAGGGCTGAATTCTTCCTCCTGTTCTTCTCCTCTCTCTCTTTTCCTGTGATTTGCATGATCATTTGTTATGTAGATTATGAATTACTGTTTATCTTAGTCCACGGCTTCAAAGCAATTTCCCAAACAAATTTCACTGGATCAATAAACTCAGGTTCTGTTTTCTTTTCTAAACTGAGGGAAAGATAAATAGTAAGAAGTAAATATTTTCTTTTTAGCGAAATGGAACAAAAATCTTGAGTTAAACAGATGCGCCCACTTTTGAATTCTGAGGACTCACACAGAAGCCCTGTGATTTAACTGTTTTGTCTTACTTTTGCTTTCCCTTTCTGAAAAAAAAAGTGTATTTGGAACCGAAGGCCTAAAAACTGGCATGTACTCCTTTGAACTCATTGAAAGGGTGTCCATACAAGGCATCGCAGATCAGTCCTTCATGACTGTTAAATATTTATCAGCAAGGCAGATTCCTCCTAGGTTACTGCAAGTACAGTTTGCAATGACCTGCCTCTGCACTTTCAAAAATGAGTAGCAGACTCCTGCAAAATGCTAGCTAGAATAGCGTTTTCCTCTCAGGCTTTGAGATACATAGATTAATAAGTAGCATACACTGTGAATTTCTTAGTAAAGAAGTAGCAACATATGGGATCATTCAAGTTGCAGAGAGAGGAGTATAAATTGGATGTTTCCACATGAACTTGGTCTGATGTATTTGTCTACCTTTGTTTACAGTGACCTGCCCTCAGCCTGTACTGGGATCCCATTACTGTCCCCAGTACCATGAGATGCACCTGTATGCATATGCTCAACCACAGAGGTATTTCTTTTAGATGTAATGAGTTGTCTTTGAACAATTGAATTTATCTCTGTTGACTACAGAGGGAGTCGAGACCAGATTCCTGACTTTTGGAGGGTTAGAGTTAGGTGAAATGAATCTTTGCTGAAGCATTCAACCACAGCTTCTTGGCTCGTACTGTTAGCTTCCTGAATTCCCAAATGATCTCCCCACCACAGCTTAGCCAGGCCTGGAACTGCTTATTTTCTCAGAAGAGATGAGATGCTGTTGGTTCAGTGAAGCCATTGGCTCCTCAAAATTATATGTAAAAACATAATTTGTCCTCTTGTTTTTCAAATCATGCTGTAACTATGCTTAAAACTTAATAGGCTTAAAATGCTCTCTCCAGTTCTGATAATAAAAAAAAAACAAACAACAAACCAAACAACCACCTATTCAAATTTTTATAAAGCCATAATGAAAAGCATCCATACAGTGATCTGTAAGTCAGTAGTACATGCTCATATCAGAAAGCAGATGCTTTAATTTGTGCTTTCGTTGCTCAAGAGGGAGCGTGGTGCCCTTAGTCCCCGGAGAGCCCCTCTGGAGAGCTGGCTCTGGCCGAGGGGACGGTGCCCTGGCTGTGCTGGCTGCGGGGCCACTTCTTGTTGCTGATTTGCCCAGGGTGGCTGTGTAAGAGCCAAGGCTGAGGCTAGAAATTCGGGGAGTTCCTAGGTAGCCACGTAATGGCGTGAAGACTATTAATGGCGGCGGCGTGTGACTACAGGTATGCTTGGTGACAGTGGAGCTCGTTCTGGACGCTCCTCCGATTCTGCTGTGTTTTTCTTTTTGAAACTTGGCCTTTCATTAAAAATGCCTCGCTTCCAGCTCACGTTGCCTTTTAAATGGCTCTGCAAAGCCCTCTCGCGGTTCCCAGCTCACATCAGAAGCAGGGCTGGAAGTGTTTCACTGCAGAATAAACATATGGGCTGTAAATCCTGTGATTCAGAAGATTCGCCCGCAATATTCCTCTCCGCTGTTGCCATAGGTAACCAGGCTCTGCAAAACACCATTTACCCTGGAATGCAAGGAGACACGGAGCTCAGCAAGGGCACTCCGGTTAACCCTTTCCTAGCAAAAAACCTGCTCTGGTGATCCCGGTAGAAACTGCTCCTCTCTCTTCCGCGTGTAGATTCACACACAAAAAAAACCCCACAGCAAGTAAATTAAGAAAAACTGCCGAGACACTCACACAAGCCCCAGGCATATGCACATCCACCCTGTGGGAACGGTGGATTTCTTCTCCTACCCCCAGAGCAAGGCATACGTGGAACGCGTCAGGGTGCTGTTTTCACTACCGCTAACACACTGGGCCTGTGTGGCTCACTGCCATGAGCCCTGGAGAACGAGGTAAACTTCCCTGGTGGCAGCAGGTAAAGGAAGGCAACTGAATCAGGCTGGCCTGGTCTGAAGTCCAAATCCAGGGTTTGTGGAGTGGTATTTGTTGGATTGCTTAAGATGGGACCTTTGAGAGGAAGACTTTTGAGTCCACAGTCACCACGGAGCTTTTTTCTGTAGCTGGCTGGTGACCCCTAGGGTTTACAAGGTTTTGCCGACACCACCTAACAAGGACCTATCAAGTCAGACACCAGAGTGCAAGACTAACACATCCTTTCTTGCCTCATACTATTTTGCAGCCTCTCACAGCATTTTCTAATGGCAATAGTCTACTCCATCACCTGAGACACTAAATGTGGACAACTGGTAGTTATCCTGATGGGCTATGTCTGGTGCAGGATGTGGAGAGAAGGCATGATGCTATTGTCTATGTGTAAATATCCATACAAGCATCTGACATGGCAGTTTGTGTCACCAAACTGTGTGTTACACAGAACATGTTGGATTCATTCATTGGATACAGTCACATAAATGTCACTCTACAACAGTTTAAACAGATGGAAAACAGAGTTCAAGATGAGCTGATTTTGCATTTACTGCAGCTTAGGAAAACATGGGCAGAAAGTGGCTCCCAATTTACTTCTACTGCTCTAATTCTTACCTACCTGTGGGCTAGCGTGGATCCTGGCAGAGGGGAAGGAGCCAGAGTGCGTGTACTACGTCTGAACAGTGTTTGTTGCTGCAATCCCAGCAGCAGTGCCACCCAGAGAGCAGGCAGCAGCATATGCTTTGCCTTTGCCCTTCTTCCAACATGGAACTGAGGAGGATGTGTAGATGAAAAGAAAATGCATAGCTCTGAGTTCAGGAAGTAGTTAATTTGTACTGCAGAGGAACTGCAGGTGAGACTGAGGATCTGTCTCATTTCCCAGTTTTACAAATGCTGTTACAAAACTCCTAAATATGTTGTATGTCAAATCACTGTTTTGTTCATGCTCCCCTCTGCAGTTCAGTGCACCCACACATACACGTCACTAAACTATTATTTCTTTTATAACACAGCACTGCTCCAGGCTCATCTACTGAAGTAAAAATGCAAAATTCCTGCTCCAAAGGGTTAACTGTGTCTGTTACTTTTACATCTAAAGTCTGATGGGAATACAGAGAAGTCAGGAAATGTGGATAAGGCTGAAATTACATTCATAAAAGATCTTGCAGTGGTTGGGAATCACAGCCCATGCATGGACAAGCCTGTACTGAGACTGCTGTAATCCATGGGCAGAACAGGGGGGAGTGAAGGAGAGGTCAGTGTGCTTTGTGGGATTCTCGTGCATTACTGGGGCAAGAGGAGTTAGTCCCTCTCTGTTATTTGAACAGCGAGCGTGTGTTTTTTTAAGAATCTCTTTTATGTTGCCAGAATAAAAAGAAACAGGCAAGAGAAAATGACCCCAAATCATTAGAAGATTTCTGTCTGCAGAAAAGTGCAAATACAGAATGAAATTGTTTTCCTGCAAAATCCTTTTTTTTTTCCCCATGGCTTATTTCTGTGCCACCACAGAGAAGAATGGTAAAGAAAAGGGCTGATGTAGAAGCAAAATGGGCTTTTAAGAATTCCCAAGAGCTACTGAATAGGTGTTGCTGCGTTAAATTTCCAGACTGCTGTTACATCAGACTGGATGGTAGTGATAAACTGTCAGGGAGCCTAAAAGCCATGGAGCAAATGCATGGAAGCCCGGTGGTACTTATATGTTCTCTGGCTTTTGGATTTATTTTGCATACTCCCTTGGCACTTCCAGAGCCTCTCTGCAGACCTAACACTTGATCCTCTGTTTTGCTGAGTACCTTGGGATCTGTTGCTGTGTAACTTTCGTGACATGGGTACCTGCTGAGGTACAGGGACAGGTTGTGTGGGTGGGGAAAGAGGAGCATGTGGAGGTCAGAAACCTGGGGGCAGAACAAAGCGATAGCTGGGCCAGTTGCATCTCAGCCATTACCTGAAGGTCTGAAAACCCCTGGAAGTGCTGAAGATGCAGAGGCTTGGAGCCTGTTCCCTTTCCTGTATTTATATGATTACCTTGAGTCAAGCATATTTAAGTGTCAAGCTTTTATGTAGTTCCTAAATTTTCTTACGTTTGGGTGTTTATATCAGAAGGTTTGTGTCCTTGTGCACTCTTGTCTGTGTATTTTAATGATAAATGTCAAGGCTTTCTTTTGGGGATTGTGTTTTTCCACAGCCAATGTGACACACTATCATTATATTTAATCTTCTCCCCCAAGAGCTGATACAGTTTATTTATTTTGGAAGGGAAATATCAGAACCTAAACAGGCCCAAAGCAATTTTCTTTGAAGGCTCTGCTGGCTGGGACTGCAGAAACAGTGACAAAAAGGAGATTGTGCAAGAGCGTGCTAGACGGGAACTCAGGCAGGAAAGGGTTACTGCATGCACAGCTTTCTGTGTCTACAGCTCCAGGCAAAACCCAGAGAGAGACAATGATGTCAGCACTACCTCCAGGCCCAGGGCCCCTTGCCTGACAATGTAGGCAATCCAACACATTCCCATCTGCCACAAGAAGAGCATTCATGCTCCTATTTCCTGACCTCTTCGGATTAAAACATGTGGAGTTAAATATACACGCAGCCCCATGCTCATGCACTTGCATTGCACCAGAAATAGACTTATGGGAAACTGGCTGCAGCTTTTGCCGCCGACAGTGCGGATCTGTGTCAGCGTCGTCATCGAGAAAAGCACCTCTGGTCGGAGATAGTACACTCGTGTCCACATAGCTAAAATACAGTTTGCTTTTGTGCTTTGCATTGCTGCATATAATCAACGTGCGATCAGAAAGGGGAGGGGGAAGGGGAGCTTAAATAGAAAATGAAGATTAGTCAGAAGCAGTGATTTCAGGCTTTTAACCACATTAAACTGGGTGAGCTTTTTTAGTCCTACATGAAGAGTTCTGACAGCAAAGACAGACCTCGGCCGACCTGGGTAACTGCACTCAAGGCTGGTCGAAGAGGGAGAGCCCGCGGCAGCCTTCACACACTGCCATAATAGGCTGGCAGGCACAGGGAGTGCAGCTCTGACAAGGAGAAGCTTTTTGTTTGCTTTACAGTGAAGCCAATCTGGTAGTGCAAAATGTTAGTAATAGAAGGGGTTTATTGCTGCTTTTATTCTCGATGTCTGGGAGGGGTCTGTTGCATGCACACGAGTATCACGTTGTTTCGTTTTCATGTCTGTGTTCGCTGCGTCTCTGTGGCTGTGTGCCCACATGTATCTGTGTGTCTCCATATTTGTCTGTCATTCTGTATCTACATTGCCCATTCTTTTTCCTTTCAAGTTTAGCAGTTGCATTTCCTTCTGTGCACCAAGGAATTTTCCTTTGCTGTACACTAAGCAGAATGGAACTGCAAGGATAGATCGCATTTCAGTTATTTCTTGCTCGACAAAAGGCTTCATGATTCAGACATATGAATGAAGAAGGAGTTAAACTATTTCTTTTCTTTCCTCTCTCTTTTATCTACGTTTTTCTGCTTCTCTTCCCAGTTATTTTTTTTCTCTACCTTTTCCCCCATCAGACTGCACACTCATAAAAAGTGCTATAGATGAAATCTGTGGTGCCTGCAGTCAGGCCTCTTTGCATAGCATGTTTCTTGTACAGTTTTCTCTTTCTTCCTTTTCTTTTTGGCTCATAGTGGGCCTTAACATAGCAAAGTCCCTTGCACAGTGTTGTTTAGTGTCTCTCCCCTTCGTTTGGCCCCTGACTATAGTACTTGATCTCAGAGACCACAACCCAGGGAAGTAGAACAAAAATAAGCTCCCCAAAATCTATAGTTCCCCAACGGTTCACAAGGGTTTTGGAAGAAGGTTTAGCTGATAAAAACCTAATTGGGTGCTTGGAGGGTGAGGCCAAATGGTTAATGTAGGATAAAAACTGCAAACCTCTTAATTCTCTTAGTGTTTGGCTTAACCTTGCCTTGACTCTGAAGAGATGGCAGTAAGTAAGGATGAGCTTGTATTAGAAATAGGATTCTATCTTTCTGCCCAGCCCCTGCCATGACAGTTGCAGTATTACAGGGCATCAGTTGTACAAACTTCTTTATCAGTTTCTGTTGGTGGAGGTTTGGAACAGCATCATTTCTCAATTAGTGTAACCAAGGCCAAGACCCTAGTATCTTTCCCAAGAGCTTCCCCCCACCCTGTGAAACAGAACACAGAAAACAAGTCAAAAAAAGTGGAGCCAGACTGTAGCAAGCATTGGATTTTTCTGGTGGCACAATAAGGAAGCTGCCACTGGTGTCAGCCGCTCTAAATGAAGCACAAAGATAAGTTAAAGTGTTAACATGCATTCTATCTGTCATCCAGATATTTCAGAGCCTATAATAAGCTGTGATTAAATCATTAAACTAAAGAACTTCAAAGGGGTCTGTCTGTGCAGAATGAGGATCTACATGTAAGAAATCTCCAGTCCTTTTTCTACCTTGGTATCTGATTTGCCATTGCTCTGTCTGCTTTAAAATCGTTTTTCACACTGATCTTTAATTTTCCTATCAGTAACACTGGGGGTTAATAATACTTAAGCAGAGCAGTACCTATTACAGGGTTGTTTTGAAGGAAACAAGGAAATGGAGACTCTTATTGAAGGAGTCTCTGTGAAGGAGTTTCTATGTGAAGACTCATTTGATAGGAACTTGATAGTTTGAAGGTCTTTGGGAGCAAAGTGGAGGAAGCATGTTCAGCATGAGATCAGTACCAAGCTCCTCAGTGCCCTAAGGCATGAGGGCCTGCAAGAACCGGGGGAAATACAATGTTAAAAACAAGAACCCTGCCTAGTTTTCAGGGACCCTAAATTAGGCTGTGTACCTAGGAATAGTTAGGTTTGCACTTTTGGACTGAGACACATGTGATGCCTAGAATCCATTCTTGGTGCCCGATAGATCTCTACTTTTGTTACTTGCCCCAGCTTCACACACAAAGTCAATGAAATAGATGAGAACAGAATCTTGCTGTCCTGATGCCCCATCTCTTGCCATGAGTATCAGACCAGGCACCAAATTGTGGGGAGTATGTCCCCAGGATCCCCCACTTTGATTAGGATCATTATTTTGATGGGGAGCTTTAATTTTTCCATAGAAATCAGGCAATTTTTCTGTGTTCATGGCTACATATACATCTAATATGTCTCTTTCACCCCAGATATGAGCAGCCTTGCGAGAATGCTCAGCAGCTGGTTTGAAGAGGAGCAGAGGAAGAAAGGAAGCCTGCAAGTCACATCCTCCTGACTGCCTTCCTCTTCACTGATGTGTTCCATCATATCACCCAAAAAAGCCATTTGGGGAGATTTGAGGATGTATGGAGCAAGTGCTCCTTTTCATTTCCAATCAAGATAAAACAAGAGTGTCAGCTGCAGCAGAGCTGCTGAGGTGTTCTGTGTACTTCAGTGCCAGGCAGTAGTGGCTGCTGCTTAGCAGATGGATTTATTAAGATTATTACTAAGTGTTATTTGGAGGTGACTGAAATCGCTGGGTGAACTCCAGAGGATTAGCTTTCCAAAGATAGCAAATGCAAAAAAAAGCAACCCCAAACAAACAAACCACCAGTACCAGTTGTATTTATTTAATAAAATCTCTGCATAGGATTAGCTCACAAGCATTTGCTTGTTTTTGTGGCTGGAGATATGGAGGATGGGAAGGGGGAACCATCTTAGCATGTGATTCCCCAAGTAAAAGCAAAGCTGCAGCATAGTGTCTGGCTCAGTTCACAGAGTAGGTGAGAACCTGCTGTGAGCAGGGCAGGCAGAGGAGGAATCACCTCTTCCTGGATTGCACTGGATTTAGGGAGCATGGCGTGCAGCAGCTCTGTTACAGAAATAACCTGGGTGAGGAAGGCTCTGCTCAGGAACCATCACGTCCCTGCATAAAGGGCATGAGAACCTCAGGAAGGGCGTCACACTGACATGAGCCTGCCAAGTAGCCTGTGGGAGAGAGAGCAGCAATCAGTAGTCATCTCCTATTCTCCAGTAAGGCCATAAGAGGACCTCAAAGTGCTTGTAGACGTGAATTCGCCAAATATAACTCAAACAAGCCCATCCCTGTGGGATGGAGGTTGTTGCTACTGACCTTGAATGGCAAACTGAAGGCAGTGTCCAAAGTCCTATAGAGAGAAGACCAGACGGGAGCACAGGTAGGGTAGCAACTGGTGAAGACAGAATCAGGAGGAAAAAAACCCATCCCTCAGAGAAAGCTGAGAGCAAAAGGGGCTTTAAGGACCAATGTAGCTCATGTTTTAATGTTTTGGTGCCTAGATTCTGTTCCTCCAAAATGCTGCTGGTTGGTGTTGTAGAACAAATGAGTCAGTTCTGCAGTGCAGCTTGAGCGTCCCTGCTTCAGCATGGCTGTCCAGAAGTGGGTCCATGTGGAAGCTTCCCACTGATCCTTCAGCCTTCCTTGGCACTGGACTACCTGAAGCATGGTAGAGCAAAGGAGAAGTATTTTATGTTGCTGTTTGGTAATTCACTGGTGTCCCTTTGGGAAGTGGCTGGAGAGATTGAGGGATTCTCTGTTCAAGCTAAGGTACTGAAAAGGGGACCATGAAGCCTGGTGCTCTTACAGTTTCCAGTGAAATTGTTTGTTTTCTTACATGAGAAGCTGTTTGTTTGTCTCATAAATCTGCAGGGGTTGCACTGACTCCTTTTCCCCCCTTCAGAAAAATTCTTTTTGTAGAGCTGAGCCTGGTTACCTGTTTCCTGTTCTTCCCAAGACATTCCCTAGGTACTGCAATAACAGCAGCAGAATTCCGAGATTTTGTAAACCTGTTCAGTTAGGAAAGGCCTTTAATTGTACACAGTGGCAGAGCAGAATGGGACCTATTAATATAATTTAGCAACCTCATTCCTCAGTCAGAGGAAGGAGACAATGCATTACTTAAGTCTTTTGGGGTAAGCTACCATAAGTGGAAAAAGGAGGAAGGAAAGGCTGCAACTGATTCGAGTGGAAGAAGAGGGGTGGGACCCCAGTGGTGCAGCTTTATACTGAGTGGACAGAATTGTCTAGTAACCTGTATGCTTAATCCCAGGCTGAGATTGAAGGCTATGTCATCGGTAACTAAAATAAAAGCCAAGTGGGAGGTATAGAGCCCTGAATCCAAACTAGCCTGCTTTAACAGGAAATATTTTTAGTACTAAAATTTATGTTAATGAAATCCTTGATTCCTACTGAAGAGAAAGTCAGAGAATGTTGGACTAAGAGACAGAGGAAAAGGGAAGAAAAATGGAAGAAAAAAGAGAGAGAAGGAGAAAGAGACTGTAGCATTCAAAGGTCATGTCCTCATTTGTTTCTGTTTGGCTCCAAATTTTTTTTATAGCTGTCATAATTTCCACATAAGAAACTAATGGTTAAGAAGCTATTTTCTTTCATAGATAAAATAGAAGTTCCCACATTAAAATAAAAGAGACAGGGTTTTCCTTTTCCAGGAGTTCTTCATGCATTAGAGAAACAACTCTGTTCTCAGGAAAGAAAACAAAAGCTAATATTTATCTGGAAAACTGGAAGATGTTTTGCAGTAGGAATAGAAGATAGTGCAGGTCTGGTTTGCTCTAACCCTTGATTTACAGAGCAGTTCAAGGAGCTTATTGCTTACACTCTCTGAAGCTGGTCAAGCAGGTACAGCTTGCAGTGTTATGGTGGTGAACAGATGAGTCCCTAGCCAATGCCCTAGACTGACTTCTGGAGGATTTCACTCTTCCAGAGAGAAGAGCTGTGGCACATGTCTTACTGTCAAGCTATGTGAACCTAGTTAAGGTAGAGACTTGATTCTATGCCTGTGTGTGGCTGATTTGCAACTTCTCTAGAAAAAAAAAGCCCCTTTAGTGAGACTCATTGGGCTGCAAATAGATAATTTACATCAGAGAACCCAGCACCCAATGACTGGTGACACTGAAGGTGGTTTAAGGCCACCTCTGTCCTTGGACTTAATACATACATAGACTATAGCCAAGACTAGCAGTCTCTTTGTCTCTGTGATAGCTCTCCACTTTTATGGGACTGTAGGCACAAGTCCAATTTAAAATTGTGAAGACTTTTCTGTGAAAATTCAGATCCCAACTTCATTGATCTCATCTTTTTCTCTATCTGGATATATTTTAGTGTTTGATATTATGCCTAATATGGAGAGATTGCAATGAACTGGATGAGGCATTTAATGAAGGAGATGTCTGGAAAGTGAGAAGTTTATCTCTGAAGTTTTATCTCTGAAAAAGTCTTTCAGTGATTTGTTGGAACATCCTATTTGGAAATAGGTTTGGCTTAGAAGGGCCACATTTGTGTGATTTCTTCTCAATATAAATTAGAGTCTCTCACTATTTATATGCACCTGAATTATTATTTTTGAGTTACTAATTATAGACTTCTGAACCTCTCAGGAGTCCACAAGCTCTTTATGAGCCATATAAAAGGATGCAGACACACTAGCAGAGAAAAAATATTCCCAGGAGGAGAGATATTTGTAACTCAACTGAGATGGACAGAAAGAGATGGAGAAGGTAAACTTTAGTAAGTCTGGATAAAAGCAAATTCTTTAACAGCCTAACGCTCTAGCCTCCTGCAAGTCAAGAGCAGAGCAGTCTATACTGAGGATGTTAAGAAAGCACAGGACTATCCTGTAAACTTTTATTTCATATCTTGTTTGGCAGCAGGAGGAAGATAGGAAGCAGTTTGTTTTCTAGTGCTTTCTCAAAACAGTGACCCCGAAAGAAACATGCCTGCTATCTATGAGGTCCCACTCATGTGATTGGCATGCAGGATACTCCCCAAAAGAAGAGTAATTTGTTCAAAATAGTCTGTTTGTGAACAGCAGAGCATACAGGTCAAAGTGAAAAAGCCTAAAATTGCTGTTTCTGAGAAGCTACAAACCAAAGAATTTAAAGAAAATGCACAAACAGAAGTTGTAAATACTGTAAATTTGTAGGCCTCTTAATAGACACCTTTGGGATTCCCAGACTGGTTAGGAAAACACTGCGTAGCAAAGCCCTGTCTTACAAAGACACAAGATAAATGCCACCTGCTGATTGTGAAACTGGCTAAAATGTACAGGGATCCATGCATCTTACAGCATCCAGCTTATTTTCCCACCTGGGAGCAAAGTCTGATAGAGCTGTGTATTAAATGGAATGGGACAGAGCCAAAGCTGGCTAAATAATGGAAACGTATTTGTGAATATTTATTCAGTGAAAATATTGCCAAAATTCACAATATTATTGATAATGAATTATTTAATCAGCTCCAGACGAAACTCCAGCAGAATCCCTGGCTCTGCTCCTCTGCCAACAAGTATTATGCATGCAGAGCACTCCCTCCCTCCGCAGTGACTGCAGAAATGTGCTCTGCTTGCCAGGCTCCAAGAAAGGAGTCGACTCTACTGCTATCAGATGAGTCCAAGTTTCACAGCACTGGTAGAACTACTCAGGCAAGATGGACTGAGTCAGGCTGATGGGCAGAGCTATGCTCAGGACAGAGATCTACTACTCCAGTATGCACACACACAAGCCCCATCTACAAATCAGTAGGTGCATACAGGCTCTGTTAGCATGTGGGAGCTTTTCTCCCTCCGTGTAGATGTGTGCTCTACAGAAGTGCGCATGGGCTCACGCAGCTGTGGTGCAGTGAGGGGACCTGGATGTTTTTGGCAGCTGTGCATTGGGGTAGATGTGTGTGTGCTATATGCGCCGTCCCACCTGTGCCATTTGGGGCACCATTCTCCACGAATCATCTAGGGAAAAGGGAATTCCACAGGGCCCTGTCTTTTGTCTCTTCCTTTACTTTCCCTGTCTCTCACTTTCAGGTAATCTTTTCCACAACACAGGTCCCTATGTTGCCAGGACAGGGTCAGCTGTTGCATGACCGTACAGAACCGCATATTGCTGCTTGGAGGGGCTGCAGATGTCTGTCCTCCTGCCTACAGCATCTGCCCAGGGATGCCTTGCCTCCTCCTGTGTTATCTACAGTTCACCAGCAGCAGTTTCTCCCTTTGGCCGGAGGACTTTTGCCTGGGCTCACGCCCAGATCTGCTATTTAAGCAAAGGGCAGAGGCAGTGCTCAAGTGAGGAAGTCTTGCATATTTCAGGCAGGTTTAGGGACATTTGTTCCAAACAGCACTCTTTTTGTTGATCTCACTTGTCTCTGTCCCACACAACACATATAATTCAGGTCAGACCTCTCCTCTCTGCCCTGGCCTGCTCGTGCACATGCTATTTCCAGATCAGGTCAGGCGTTCCCCCCTCTCTCTCCTACCACCATCGAGCCTGTTCTTTCCGTTTAGGTTTAATGAGAGGCCCCGCCAGCCATGGCAATCCCAGCCTTCCAGTCATTGCTGCAGCCAAGGTCAAGCCTGGGGCAGGAATTGTCCACAAATACAGACAGGGAGTGAAGGGAAGGAAAGAACAATAAGAACCATTTACTTCCCAATGCACTTGAGCACTTGAGCAAAGCTGTCCCCCCAGATTGCTGAGTCAGCAGCGGCTGACAAATTAGTCAACAGGATGACTGGGCCTCAGCTCCTGGCAATTAGCATCGACAAAGCTTTGTGTGGGCTTGTGTGTTTTCCCATTAGCTGTGGCTTGCACGCCTGTGGAGGGAGGAGGGACTGGGGAAGGAAATGGCTTGCTTTGACTTCACAAACACATGGAATTTGCATTCCCAAGGTCGAGCAGCAGTCATTTGGCTTCCTGTTTCAGCATCTTTGCAGGCTGTAGCCGTTGTGAATAAAGTATGCTGAGAGCCTCTTAGAAGGGAGGTGCATCAACACAGCTGGAAGAAGGGTGAGCCCTGAATGACAGTAGCAGAGGGGTTAAGCTTAGATTGTGAGGGCTGTAGTTTAACAGATCACTATGGCTATTTAAACCTGGTATTGTTTGGGTCGAGTAGCGTTGGTGGTGGTCAGACAGAGGAGTTTACTGATGAGACTGGTTTTCCTAATACTAATATTCAGTTTTGAAATAGAAAGGGTGTCACACATCCAGACTGAGAGGCTTTGGCAGAGCTCAGAGCAATGAAATGATAGATGGAGACAGAGGGGGATAAGGACTGGAATAAAAGAGGATTCCGTAGGTCAGGAGTTCAGTGTCTTGTCAAAGCGATTTGGGAAGCCAGGGACTAAAAGGTGGAGCTGCAGGTCAGGATTAAGCTGAAACGTAAGAGCTGAGTTCTGTTACCATTTGGCAGAGGTCACTGCCTCCAAAGCAGGCTACAGGGGTCACAGCCCATGCTGTGAACAATGTCACTTCCTGGATTCAGCTCTAGTGGAACTACAAACACACTTTGTTGTTAAACTCTCATGCATCTCCTCTTGCCTTCCCATCTTCCAGGCCAAGTCACCAGTGCTCTCAGACAGGGTGCAAGTTGAAAGCCCTCAGAGAACCCTGGAAGAGAGGTCAAGTATATCTGCTCTTTTAGCCTCACCTTCACCCACAGCACATCCATCTCCCTTATTCACCATGAGCTGGTCAGTCTGATTTAGCCAAAGTTGTGTGGTGCCCCCAGCTCTGAAAAGCCTAGCTGTGACACATAAAGCCCCCAGTGGGCTTTGTTCTGGGTGCTTAGAGACCCATCTCCCTGCTTACAGCCTCTCACAAAAGTTGAGCTCAACTGAGAGTACCAGAAACATTCAAGCTATCAGTCTGCAAGGGTAGGGGCGAGAGACATGGTCTTTGTATCCAGGGCACTACAACATCCTCCTTTGCTGAGCATAACTGGAATCCCTGTACTTCAAATCCTCCTGCTGAGAGCCTAGCAACAAGTGAATGTATCTCTTTAAGCTGTGAAGGAAGGACTAGGTTAATGAAGGTGAAAGTAGGTCAGAATGTTTTGTTTTCTGAGTTTGTTGGGTTTCTTTCTAGGAACTGTAATACTCCACATGTAAGTTGTCTTTATATCCAGAGTCTAGCAGGGCCATATACATTTACACTCTTTTATGCCACACTAAACTTGAGACAGTTCATTCCCCTTCTGTTGATGGACAAGCTGCTTCACACTACCTCATGTTTACCAAAGGAGATGAGTGTGCACTAACGTGTTTCCTGTGGATCAGCTGACATCCAGAAGCTTGCTGTTCTCACAGTGACCTCTTGTCATCTTCAACCCCTGTGATTTTCTGCTTGCTTGTAGGCACATCTAGGGCAGAATTTTGTGGAATTCTTAGCTGCCAAACAGTGTTTTCTGAAAATATCAGCTGGCATCTATCTGCATCTTTAGGTGTCTAAATAGCTTTTGAATTTGGGTCTATTCTTCCTCTATGTTTCAATTCTTCCTCTAATAAAAGGTTCTAACTGTAGTCTGGGCTTTGGTCAGAGTTGTACACCTGCACATGAACATGGCAGTGGAGGAGCTGTGGCCATCCAGTTGCTACTGTGCTCCTGTCAAGGAGTGTGCCTGGGGCCTTCCTTCAGTCCCTTCTGACATGGTGGTGGTTTGATAGCACTTTTATGCCTGACTATTGCTGCTGTACTTGAGCTTAAAACTTTAACCTGTGAATTTTGCCATCCTGTCAGCTTTCAAGGAGTAAATTCATTTCATCCAGGACTCAAAATACTACAGATGCACGGAAATAGTGAGTCCTGAACTTCTTGGGTTTACATTTTTGCAGTACCAAGAAACTTCAGAGGCCTCACAGCTGTAGTCTTATACCTTGTAGAAAAAAACAGGGCTGTCTAACCCACTTAACACACACAGTTTAGCAGATGTGGATCTCATAAGGATCTGTGGACAAAGGTCAGCTGAGTTCTCTCCCTGTTCACACATTTAGCCTTCCTAGTGAATGTCAGAATATGGATTATTGCTTCATTACAAGTGATAAAGTTCCGAATTCAGGCGCCCGGTTTTAGTTACCTCATTTTGCAACACTTACCTCAGTTCTCTTTCAGTAACAGATCTCACTGATCTCCTTGCTGATGGCAGGATGGAAAAGGAGACAAAAGTAGCCAGACCATGTTCTTGTAGCATGTACCACTATTTGGATTCTTGGTTCATGGGAAATCCGCTCATCTTTTCACAGTGTTACACCTTGGATCTAGCTGCCCTTTCCATCGTTGGGACAGAAGAATTCCAACCTCTGTTTGAGTGATACCAGCAATACTGCTTCTTCACATTGTTCTGAGCTGGTCTTTCATTCCCATCAGAAACAGAAGAAGTGACATACCCTATGATAACTGTTGTTCTCTGACATACTATACTTCACCTGGGCCTTGTGACTGCTTTCACACAGTCATCAGACTACGAGAGAAGAAAAAGTTTCGGATGCTCTCTTTTTCTCCCCTACTTCAGAGTACCAGAACCACATGGTTCATGCATGGCCATGCCAAACACAGGTGTTTAAAATAAAATCCAGACTTGTTCACATGAGGTAGATGTGCATCTGCAGCAAGATCCATGCTGACTGCAGCATTTGAAAGAATACCTGAAGTGGCACATCATCTGGGTGTCATAAGGGAAAATATGTCAAGAACAAGGTACTGCCCAGGTGTCACAGGGAGGACACAAGGATGTCTAAGTTATTTCAAGTTTGAGAGTCCGATTCCTCTGTCTAGCAATGTTCTATTCCAAATGAGCTGTGCTTCATGCAGCGAACAAACTAGGGATGGATACAGGCTAGGATACAAAAGTATTTTAGTAACTCTGAGTTATGATATATTGTTACCATCAGTAATTCCTATTTCTTTCCTGAGGCACACTCTTAAGTATCAGGAAGCTGCCCACAAATAACTCTCCATGTCTGGCTGATACCCTCTGCTCTCTAAGGTGGGTATTTTTCTGGTGGAAGCACTCAGTTAACTTTAGAATCTAAAAGGTACATGCAGGGCAGGGCAAGTTTTTTTGACATGGTATTGACATTATTGCTCCTGCCCTCCTGGAAGTAATGTGTCTGAGGAATGCAATGGCTTCTTTTCTGAGCTGGCAAGCAGTGCCATTTGTGGTGTTGACACTTGTCCCAGTGGGACTCGGGCTGAGATTTTTCCGTCTTGCCCTTGCCCAGTTCATTTTGTCCAGAGTGCCAAAAAGCTGTCAAATGGCATTTTTGCAGCTATCAATCTAGATTGGGCTGGACCTGTTGACATGGAGGTGAAAGGATCTGGAGTTTGTTTTCCTGTCCTGCTTAGCTAGCTAGTATTGTCTTGTGCTTACTCAAGGGGTTAGCTCTGATAATGTCAGTATGAATTTTTTGCTGCAATTTATCTAATAGCTATGTTTCCCATTGCAAAATCGTGTGGAGGGAAATAAGGGAAAAAGAACTGCTGTGGCAGGAGACAAAGGCCCAGTTCAGTGGCTGGTTTAAGATGTGCTTGTGCCATATCCTGGTTCCTGTTCAGGTCTGTTATAAATACCCCAAAAAGATGTTTTTACAAAACAATTCCTTGAGATAATGATTTCAGCATTTCTCTCCAGCTCTTCTGCAGTGTCGGATGCCTTTATGCAGAGCAGATCTCAAAAAGAATGAACGGACTGTAGTATCTCAATAAGAAACAGCTAACATCACTCCCTTACCCCTTCCCTTCCCCCAATATCAGTGGTAAAAATAATTAAGCCTTTCTACTTCTCTAGTGTGTTCCATCAGAGGGTCTCAAAGCACTTTAGAAGCATTAATTAATTACACTTTTCATCTCCTCCCTGAGGCTTTTTCTGTACTGGAGGTGCTTCAGTCCAGTTTGATAGATGTGGCTGTGGAAGTCACAGTTGATTCTCAAACTAGTGGTTAAAAACTGTCTCTGGAAATCTTCAGTTCTTACAACAGCTGCCTTTTCAACCTGCAGCTGTGCTTCCCAGTCTTAGTTTGGTGGATGTGGGCTCATGCTCTGGCCCATGCAGGCTCAGATCTGCAGGTCTCATCTCCTACCTCTGCCCTGTCCTGGGTGAGTAATGGTACTGGCACAAAGCTCTGCAGCTAAGCTGACCCTCTGCTAGCCTCAGAATTACTGAAGGTTTTGAGTAGCTTTTAAAGCCACTTTTGGGTTCCATAACCCTCCCTCCTAGTTAAACCAAGGGATCTGGATTAGAAAGAAATAAAAAGAAAGATCACAAATGTGAATATTTGAAAAGTAACTCTTTAGGTAGCATTTTAATTTGAAAAATGCCAAATGTTTACAAATAAATATAGAAATTGCTTATTCCATTGCTGAAATCCAGTCATTCTTAGGGATGAACATGACAGTTACTGGCCAGTATAGAGCAACACATGCATCTTCTTTTAAGGAAGGGAGGAATCAGATTATATCCAGCTGAAACTGGAGGGAAAGTGGGAGAAGGTAGAAATTAACCACCCAAACTGGGAGGTAGTCACTGGGATTCAGTTCCCACAATAAAGGAAATATATCAGAGAATCTGTAATAATAATTAATATGTTGTATTACTTGATTTTTAAAAAACAGTGATATTAAAAATAGTAAAAGTAATAAATAACTATGCTAAGTATGAAGCAAGCTTTGGGGCTTTTGTTGGTGAGAGAAACTGTTGAAATACTTTTGCATTGATATTTATGTAACATCTTTCATCTTTGGGATCCCAAACTATGTCTTCAACTGCAGTATTGAAAAGCTTATGAACAAGGCAAACCATATGTTGTTTTTTTAATAGTATACTTTTGGAAATAATCTATAGCATTTCTAATTAGAATTATGAAGTGTAAAGTATTTGATTTCATTAATTTGAGTTCAATACTGTGCATTCCTCACCTAGAAACCAAAACAACTGGCACACTATAAATATGCTGGCACATACCATAGTAGGATGAATGAATAATTTAATAATATGTACTGCTAGCTGTGTGTTACATGTTTCTTTCTGAACAGTCAAAGTGCTTTACAAAGGCTGGTCATAATAAAGAATGATCCTTTCAGTTAATTAGAAATGTATTTTGTTCCTCAGATACACAATTATCCCTTCATTGAATTCTATGGTTTCCTTGTGTTGAGTGCATTTTACTGCCTGCATTTTACAGGTAAAGTAATAGAAGGAATACATTAAACCCTACACGGTCAGTGGCAAGGCAGGGACAAATTCAAGACTCTTGATTCTCTCTCTACACATTGAAAACGTTGCTCCTCTCTCAGTTTCACTGGGCAAGGAACACAGGACTGGAAGAATGGCTTTTCTAGGATGACCTTCTGGGTAATCCTCTCCTGTCTCCTGCCATAAGGGGCAACATGTCCTGTCATAGCTTTTGTGACTATGACAAAGAAAGAATGAGTCACACTTCTCTGCTGGTTACGAGGCTGCTCATTGATAGAGTTCAGGTTGCCTCTCTGGGAAAAGGCAAGGGTGATATCTTAATGGAGTTTGCAGTGGGAAAAGGCTAGTCTGGTTTGTGCTCTGGGATTAGAGGGGAATGGCAGCCTTCCAGTTTCAGGTGCTGGGAATTGAAAATAAAGTTGCTGCTGAGTAGAGTTTTTCTTAAAGACTTGGCTTCAGCTCTGTACTTCCTCAGCCATGTCAAACAGTACTTTCTTAAGGCTAGAAGACTCTCTTTAAAACACAAGACAAAATAAATTAAGGAAGCACCTTGTAAGAACAGCCTGCAGACTATCTTTTAAACTCGTACCTGAGTTTGGTTAGGTTGGTCACAGGATTGGAAGGTAGGCTTAGAAGTCATTCCATTAATCCCCTTATTCTAGCAGAGCAGCATTCCTGGCAAATACTAGCTGAACATTTTCTGAGGCTTTCTGATGACAGACTTCACGTCCTTCTCTTGGGTCCTCTCTAGGCTGTTCACTCTAACAGCTTATTCTCCCTCGTCATGATTATTGGGCCACTTTGTCCCTTCTCCATGTTCTGTATGAGCTAGTCCTGCCTGAAGAGGAGTGCTAGGGTAGGTTATCTGTCCACAAGTCCCTGCATGCATTTGGTCCAATTTCCTCACTTTTGCATCACAGCAGTGGATGTGCACAGGAGTGGCTTGGCAGGGCCATCAGGGAAATGTTCAGGTAACACAGTGGGAGTGTCCTTGCTCAGAGAACTGGGAAGTCTTAGCTTGTCTGATCTTCCTGTGCAGACTATTTTCCTCTGTGACTGTACAGTGCTCAGCAGTGGCCAATTCTGTAGCTCATTTTATTCTTTCTCATTTTACTGTCAAGGAGAGAGGAATTCACAAAAATCGTGTGGATCTCATCCACTTCCTCTACCTACTGCAGAGCTGCCGATATATTTTTGTTTCATAATATAAATAGTTACAGAAACAAAGCTCCCCAAACCTTGAAGTGAATCCTAGCATGCACCACTATACATGGCAAATCTATGTGATCACGCTTTTCATCACTATTGCCTCCATCCTCTCCACCTGGCTACTATCCTTTGGCTCCTATCTTAAGCTCTCTCTGTAAGATTTCAGTTGGATGGTAGGGACAGGCAAGAACACGGTGTAGAAGATAGCAGGAGGGAAGGGGAAGTAGATGAGTGCCAGCAGAAGGGTCACAGAAACATTGATGAAGCTGGGAGAAGCATATGCAATCGCAGAAGCACTCTCCTATGGAATCTGGATGAGAATTCATTATGTCTACATGCTGATATTTCTTGTTTGTCAGTTTACAGCTGTGAAATCCACTGGCAAGTTGTGCATCACTGTCTTTAGTAGTACACGCCTTTGAAAAAGCATCAATGCTTCTAGTGGTACTAAACCCTTTGCCTGTAAACCCAGACTATAGGAAGACTGTAGAGAGAAACTAGACCCTGAAATCTGAGTTTGGTTCAATTCATTGGGCTGGAAGGAAGGTTGATGATGTCCTCATTTGCTGAACACTTCAGGACACTTGTTATACAGAATAGGATAGGGTCTCAGTGAAGAGAAATAACAGTACAAGGCTGTATTGCTGCACGTGCATTTCTTACCTCTTTTTTTTTTTCAGTGCTCACCTCTGCAATGTTTACATTTAAATTTAGGATTTAAAAATACTATTTGAATCAAGTTTAAATTAGTAGTACTACTCTCACTTCCCCAGCCATATTAGAAACACACCTGCCTCTGCTTTGTGTCTCTTACTTCTCAAGGATCAGTGCAAGCTGGTAGAACTGTTGCTCTCATGAGTCATTGGTTAGAACAATCCAAATATATCGAGTCTTTATTGTTATTTTCTTGGTTAGATTGTACCAAACACCATGGTGCTTTGTAATCTTCATCACTTCATCCCTATATGCTGTTCTGAATCAGACCTGGATGGGTTGCCGAAGGGTGATGCTGCTGCTGTGTTCAAAGCAGAGGCTCTTGAGAGGTGTATCTGTCTGTTGGGTCTAAGGAGAATGTCCTATCTGAATATACTTGGCTGAAATAGGCTGGAGGGGATAACCTGGCACTAACCTCTCCTTCTCCCACCCCTCTAGTTGGACAGTTGATGGGAACTAATAAGTCTTTTCCTGCCTGACATCTGTGATTCACAGAACTTTCAGTGGCTGACTTGGTGCCAGTAGGCAGAGGGGTTATTTTGGGGCAGATTCCTTTTCATTTGTTTTGTTTTCCTCTCTTTATAGCAGTGTAGCAATCCCCGTCCTGGCAGCAGGAATGCCCTGAGGGAAGGGAGAGGAGCTGCTGCTGAAAACAGAGAGAATTCTTCATGGCTGCTTGTCATCTCTTTGACTGCAGCATCAGCTGGGGGCTGGGGGAGGAGAAGTGCCTCAGGCTCATTTAGAGTTGACCAATGGTTATTTTTAGCTCCTTAATACTCTTCCCAAACCCTTCCTAACCGTCTCCCCCCTTACCCTCCCGGAGCTTATTTCTCTCCTCTTGGCAAATGGCACTTTGTGAGCTACTCAGTCACAGGTTAGAAAGCACTGAAAAAAGTCAAAGGGCAAGCAACTGAGGTACTCCTCTGAGAGAGGTACTCAAAAGGTCAGGAAATGCCTGGGCCATAGTAGGAGCCCCTCCTAGCCTAGCTCTGCTTATTAAGCAGGCTTGCCAACCCAGCAGACAGGGTGATGGGGCTCAGATCTGAAAGAACATGTGAAGGAGGCAGAGGAGGAAAGACAAGAGGGTAAAGGAAGAGTAGGAAAAGAGATAGGGAGATAGGATAAAGAGAGTTGTGCTATACAACGGGCATTAAGTGAGGTGAAGAAGTATGTGCACTGTTGGAGCATGACTGAGAACAAGAGGAAACAAATGGAGAGCAGTTTTGCCTCTCTCGCAAGACTGGAGGATTTCTCACCAAAAGGCTGGGGGCATCCTCTTCCCCTGGGCAGTTCCTACACGTCAAAGCTGTGCCCATGTCCTACAGGGGTCAGGAGAAGGCACATAGCCAACTCCAGTTAGAGGACACATCTCTTACCTTCACATCAAATGAAAGTTGCCAGTGAAGGCTGAAGAGCTGACCAACGGGAGGGTGCTGTATCCTGGAAGAAGACAGGAAGTCTTAGTCTTTAGGGAAAGAATCGAGACAGCCACCTTAGAGAGGCTTTTCAAGTGCTTTACGGAGCTTCTGACAGCCCACCCTGGCTCCTGGCTGGTAAAGCATCAGGTGAAGTCTGAAGCTGGTTCCAAATCCTAGGACCTTGGTCAAAGGATGAAAACAGTCTCTAAGCCTCATCTGCACCTGTGATACAGCATTGCACCTGTGCAATAAATAAAATGAAATAATATAAACACACCTCCTGAGGCACTCAGCTGCACCCTGAGCATGGGACACTTCAAGGCCTCATGGCATCTCTGCTTGTGTGTGCTGGTGCATCTGTCCATCCATTCATGGTTTTGGCTCTTAACATGTGCAGGATTTAAGCTTTCTAAACAAACAGGATTTTTCCTCACCATGCCCTGGGAGAGAGGCAAGGTTACAGTGCACTCTCCTCCTCCCGCAGGAGCTGGGGAATGACTCCTGCAAGGGGCAGGGCAAGCATTTCCCCGTCCTGGTCCTATGGAAGGATGAATAAACCACTTCCTTTTCCTTCTCTTGGTGGGGACTTGGAAAGGAGCAACTGGGTGGCTCCACTGGCTAATGTAGATGGGCTCACTGTCATGCTGATGCCAGGGCAGAAATAACCTGCTCAAAATAGCACGGCTTCCCAAACCATACCCTCACGCCCCTCCTCCCTGTAACCCACTCTGTACAGTGGCTTCTTCTTAGTTTTCCAAAGTGCCAGCTATGTGTCCTTGTCTCAGGCAGGGGAAGCAGGTTGCCTGGATACAGTCCCTTTGATGAGAAGTGTGGTCCCCCTGGAAATCAAGCTGCAGTTCCTCCTGTTCCCCAGCACTGCTGCTCTGTGTGAAAGATGGATTTGTGTCCCTGGAGGGCTTCTGAATACAAAAAAGGGATGGGGCAGGGGTGGGGTAAACAAAGCCTCACAAATATCACTGTTTCCCCCTCACCCCAAAGAAAGAGCCAGGTGTAGAGACTGCAGAGACAGGCAGGACCAGAAAACTATTCCATCCATTGCTGGAGATCAGCATGAAGCTGGTCCTAACCTGATAAAAGAGGATCCCAGGCCTGAACCAAGCCAAGAAGCCACTCAGAAATGTGCATCATGAGCAACAGAGATTAGGACTAATTGATACAGTCCAGCAAGGGCATGCCCAAGTGAGCTTACCCAGCTGTAAGGAGAATCAATGCTGGGAAGATACAATTGCACAGAATGGGGCAGGGTTTGGGAGGAGATAAAGCAATTCCCATTTCTCTTGGTGTATGAAAGGATAAAGCAATTCCCATTCCTCTGTCTTCTTTCACAGCTACGCAATTACACAGCTTTTTTGGCACCAGACAGCTTCCTTTGGCTGATGCTGCTAGAAAAATCAGCTAATGTGGAAAAGCACAGTGATGTGCTTTACACATGTCAAAACTGTAAAGACCACGAGAAAAATGTTCACATTGTTCAAAAGGCTTTACCCAGGAAAAATATGAGAAAGATGAAAGAGCATTTACTATCAGTATGAGAAAAAAAAAACTTTTTTGCTTGCTTTATTCCCTAATTTTCTCAATGCAAAAAGCCACACCTGCTCTGTTTCTAGATAACAAGTACATATGCTGAAAATCCTTACAAAGGATGATTTCTCAGCAACATTACAGTCTCCACAAAACAAAATTCTGTGAGTGAAAGCTACTGAAGTGCCTCCAAAGGACAGCCATGAATATGGTGAAGGGTCTAGAGGGAAAGCTGTATGAGGAACAGATGAAGTCACTTGGTTTGTTCAGCCTCGAGAAGAGGAGGCTGAGGGGAGAACTCATCAAAATCTACACCTTCCTCACATGGGGAAGTGGAGGAGCAGGAGCTCACCTCTTCTCTCTGGTGACCAGTGAGAGGACCCAAGGCAACAGCATGAAACTGTGCCAGAGGGGGTTTAGATTAGATATTAGGAAAATGTTCTTCACCCAGAGGGTGCCTGAGCACTGCAACAGGCTCCCCAGGGAAGCAGTCAGGGTACCAAGCCTGACAGAATTCAAGAAGCATTTGGCCAACACCCTCAGGCACATGGTGTAATTTTTGGGGTCGTCCTGTGCAAAGACAGGAATTGGACTCGATGGTCCTTGTGTGTCCCTTCCAATTCAGGAGATTCTATGATTCTACTGTGTATATTACTGAAAGCATTCTGTCTTCAATGATCTTCAAAGGTCTTACTTTTCCTGTAAGCCTCTGATGTGGGACAATTTCAGAGAAAATGTAACAGAATAATCAGACTAAACTGGCTAGTTCCAGCAGGAGAGTTCCTGCTCCAGAAGTCCAGTAAAGTACCTACTTTTGTAGCAGAGCCTAAAATATAAGAGATTAAATGCAAAATACAAATATATTTCAGGACCAGAAGGAGAAAAAAAAAATCCCTAAACTAAGACACTTTTATGGGGCTTGCCCTGTCATCAGCACTCAGCCCCCTCGTCTGTACAGGCAGGGCATCAGTGGAAGTGCCTCTGTTGACTACGGTGCTGCAGGATCTCTGTGGGAGGTATGTGTCTCTCAGTTACACAGGTCTCACAAAGGGCTCTATCGAACCAAACAAACATTTCACATTCCCCAGGAAAAGCAATGGCCACCCACTGCAGTTTGGCAAGCACTGGTAGTTCCCACTAAGAAACTCTATTTAGCTGGCAGTCATCTGCATTCTGCAGTAGTTTCAGTTTCTTAGTGCATTTAGAGTACATCCCTTGATGCAGTGCTTTAGAGTGTGTTGAGCATGACATAATTCACAGATGACAGTAGGGATTTCTGCTCTGAGAGGAATGGTTGCAACCTTTTAGCCACGTTAAGATAGAGAAATGCAGTCTTGGACACTGACATTTAATGGTAATCTGAAATTATCCTGGGCCCTGATAGCTTCCCTGTGGGGCAAACCAATCCGTTAGTGAAGACAGGCCCTAGCAATCAGAAAAAACTCATGTCAACCCTGCCATTCTCCTTGGTTGCTTCCTTCAAGCTGTCATCATCACCTCAGTAATCTCGTGATGCAATGTTGGAGAGTTGCAGTCAGGCAGCTGTGAGTTAAGGCATTCAGCTGCATCATATGCAACTCAAAAGAGACTAACCACAAATCTGGGATTCACCCCTGTATACAGAATGCCACAAGTCATGCCTTCTTATTGGCCCTTCTGTTAATCTCATATGAGTATCAACTAATGAAAGCAGCAAGACAGAACTCCACAGCACCCAGCAAGTTAAAATCTGTGCAGCAGCTGCCATGAATATCCTTCAGATGCTCCTAAGACAGGTGTGGAAGCTTCTCAGGTAGGGCAGGGCAGAGAAAGGAGAAAGGAAAGATAGTAGAGCTCTCTGGCAGGAGCAAAAAGGATACACAGATGAGAGGTTTCTTTCTTTAGTCTCAGAAATTAGGATTAATCGGTGCATAACAGGACAATACTGTTGGGACATTTTAACAATGATGGCTTCTGTGCTCCATTTTCTTCTGCATCAAACACACTGAAATCAAGAGACCAGATAGAGATGTTACTGAGAATTGGGGTCTGCCTAAGGAGGGAAAAAGAAAAAAGGGGAGAGAGAAGTCTAATCACAGGTTCTTTTTTATATTTTTTTCTCTCATTCCCATTTCAAAGGCAGAGAAAAAGAGAAAGACTCACATAGAGAAAGAGAGCATGAATCATTTAACATGAATTTTGCTTGAATGAGGACTGACATAAGTATGTGAAATAGGAAGGAAATGTATGAATAATGCAGAGCTAGGTTCCGTGCAGCCAGAGTACTGTTATTGTGTCCCTGTTTACAGCTTCTGAAAGCACAATCAAATAGATATGGAAAGAGTGCAAAAAGCCTGCATGGTCATCTCCTGTTGAAAAGGTGTTAAAATACATTTTGGATCACAGAATAACACCTCTCAGTCTTTGCACAGAATTCACTCAATTGCTCACACTAAGACAAAGAAGAGTAGCTGGTGTTGCTTTAAGTTAGAAGTGAGTGGAAATACTTTTGCAGGTTAGGGTTACTGTTAGCTATGCCCAAGCTGCAGTGGCTGTTACGATAGATTAAGGCAGAAACACGGGGAGAACATACCCAGAGCAGCTCTGTATGCAGCCTTTCCCATGCATACCTGGGAGAAGGTTTTGTAGAACTACAGAAAACTTTTTTTTTTTTAATGAAGGTGACTCCTGAAAGAATTTGTACCTGCCCTTCTGCTTATTTGCAGTTGGTGCATGCAAGAAGCTGAACTAATTTCTTATTCCTTTTATGGGAGGAAGCATGGCTAGGAACTAGCACATTCTCATAGGGCGCCTGAGACAGCTGGTTTCCATTTGTGGTCCTGCCACTGGCTGGTTTGGGCCAAGCATCATCATTTTGTGCCACTGGTGAAGCACTTTGAATTCTTCTAACAAAAAGCAGCATGTAAGAGCTGGATGTTAATTCTGATTATTCTAGGAAGCCCATCATCATACCGTGTGGTCTCTTGCATTCAGTAATTAAGGCACACTTCTGCCCTAAGGAGGGTATTCTTATTCTTTCCCTTGCTTTAGAGCACTTCTGGATGAAATTTGCAATTCTTTCCGAGGTAGCTTGTTGGATCCCCTCTACGTGTCTGATCCTTTTCCAAATCACAGTCCATGAGTTCATCCGAGTAGTGATGGGAGACTCTGACTCTATTGTGTGCTTCAAGTGTGTAGCAGCAGCAGAACTCACACAGTCATCCACAGCTGCTAAAGGCTTCTCAGAAAGCTTTAAGAAAGAATGAATTACTCTTTCTCCAATTTATTGCTATGTTAGACTAGTAAGAGATATAATAAACATTACATGGGTTTATGGAGGTGACTGGACCATGTTCATATATTTTGACAATATAGAGAAGCCTACCTGCAGGTCTAAGGAAAGGCATCTTAAAAGAAAGACTCTAGGAGGAAATAGAAGGAAGGTGGGGAGCAAAACCAGGACAGTAGGGCATAAAGTAAGGGAAATTTGACACAAGGATGTTAAATTTTGGATTGAAAAGAAACAGAAAGAGGGAAGAGGCAGGTTCTTTAAGGGCAAGAGTGCAGGACACATAAAGGCCTTGGAAGAGAAGGAAACTGTGAAATACTCTGTGTGTACAAATAGGCATTCTCACATACAGCCTACCTAGCCAACCCAGTATTATATAAGAGGGCAGACTGTGAAAAGCCCTACTGCACAAAGAGCCCTATTGCAGTTTAAAGTACAGTACTACAAGCAGTCAGCATGGAGGAGCAGTGATGCTGATGCAATGCAGTGATGAAAATAAACGTGCCTGCTAGTTCAGGGATGGAAGAGACACATTCCACCTCCTGCCTCCTGGAAGTCTGCTGCAGCCTTTCATCAGCCAAAAGAAGCAGTGAGCCTGAATCAAAACCAGTCTGCTTTTGACTCCTCACCTCACACTTGCCCATTTCCCCTTGGTGCCCAGGAAAAAGGAGAGACCAGCAGAGACTGTCACATTTTCAATACACTGTATTTCTATGGTGGTATTAAAGTGCCCTCTATTTGCTTTTTATCTTTTCACCTTGAAATGGGAGCTGCAGGTGCTTGTGTGCTGTGTAGCTATTGCACATAATGAAAAGTGACAGGACAGTTCACTCTCTGGGGTCTTTTCAGTCCATAGGCTCCCTGCTGAGAAACCCAGCAAGGTGGGCACTTGGGTTTATATTTTTTTCCTAAGCTGTTCTGACATATCTCCTCCAGGAACTGTACTGATGCCCCCTAACTCATATCATGCAACCCCCTAGCTGCATCAACTAGCATTTACTTCTGGTCACTGATAATCTGAGCTCCTATCAAATTGGTTGCCTAAATATGAAAGGCTCCCTGCTGTGGTGTCCACACTACTGCAAACAGCCCTGGGAAATTTGATTTTGTAGTTTAATAGGAAGTTTAATAGGTGTTTAGAAGACAGGTCACACTTTTTAGCTGGGCTTTGAGCTCTTTTGAGGGAGGATGATATGAAGGATGGTAATTACTGTCTTTTGGAGACAAAGACAACAAGCTTTAGGCCTGAATTAGCAGTTCTAAAATGCAGTGAGATCAGCTGTTTCTGCAGACTGTGTGATGCTGCAAAGAAAAATCACACCAGTAGCAGACCTGATGCAGAAGTTGCTTGGGATCTCATGCCATCTTCCCCTTTCTTCATAGCAATTTACCCACTCCCCCTGCTTCAGTGTGCTCTGAGGAGCTGTAAAGAAGCAATTCCTTCTCAGGTATTCATATAGGCTGCCATGATGTTGTGGTGCCAGAATACATCATACTCTTTTCTCTACTCCTACAATTAATATACAGTTTATATTAGCTCCCTATAAAGCACAATGAGGAACAGGGAATCCAGCTTTTGTAAATGAGGAAGAACACCACCAAATCTCTGTCTGAATAAATGAACTACCTTGAGGGCATCTCCTCTAAAGGAAGATGTATTGCACTGAATTTAGGCTTCCACACACTTAAATTTAAAGTCACATTCAATCTGTGCCTCTCATAAGTGGGAAAGCACAGGCAGACTTCTGAGCCAGGAAAGCCTACCCTGCAAAGTCCACAGTCCTTATGTACTGAACCTACCCGTCTTTTAAGACCTAATGTTGAGTTGAACTGCATGCCTTCCTGTGCTAGTTAGTGAGCAATATGGTGTCCAAGCCTTACAAACACGAAGGCCATGCTGAATCATCTTCACATCCATGAAGAGCCATATTCTGTCAATTCGATTTGAACCTTATTCAGTCCAACATACCACTCACTTTAATGAAGATTGAGATATTGATCTCTCTAGTAAATCAAGGTGAGATCTATAGATCCCTCCCAATAAATGATGGTGGCTGTATTGATTCTCTCTTTCCCACCCCCCATAAGTGAAAGCAAGACATATTAGTCTATCCACCATTAAATGGAAGCGAGCTTATTGAGGCCACCCCCATAAATAAAGGGTGGGCCTTGCTGACTTAGACCTTAGCCACACAGATGGAGGTGAAATGTATTGATTCTATCTTCTGTAATTGAAGGAGCGTAGTATTATGGTCCTCCTTCCAACATAAATGATGGCAAAGCATATTGATTCCATCACTCTTGAAGTGAAAGGTGAGTTTTGTTGAATAACCCAAAAATAAAGGAGAAAAGCTAGACAGAATTTAGTATCTTATCTAGAAATTAATTTTGATATGTTTACACACTGAGCCTTTTTCTGCATTTGGATGGCAGAAGTGTGCTACAAAATAAAGTGATAAAGAACCAGGGTTTCAGAGAGGGATGTGATGGCTAAGAGGGATGTGAGTTCCAATCCTTGTGTTCATGTAGACCACCTGCATTTAGGCAAGTTTCCTGGCTTTTACATGCCTCATCTACCCAATAAGGATAATGATCTTCCTCTCACATTAGGTGGTAGAGCAGATTTGTTCATGACCATCTACAATGTTCTGTTAGCTAATGGGACCAACAGTGGAAATGAGTGGAGAGTTACAGGGAAAAACATCAAAAAATAAGTTGGCACTGGATATGCCCTGTGCCTTAAGGGACACTGGGCCTATATACTACAGATATATAGAATTAGCAGCTGCTGCCTAGAGCCTGCTTCTTCTGGAGAGTTTTGCTCCTTCTTAACTCCTTTCTGCTAACAGCACTGGTTTTAAATGGTCTTTGCTAATGGAAAAGATACCGAAGGTATCCTTGCTTCTCAAAGGAAACATACTCATTTTCCCCACAGTACTCCATTGCACAGTGGTTGTCTGTTGTTACCTGTTATGAACTCCATAATCCTATGGCTACAGAGGACAAGTGAAGAGGACAGGAGCAGTGGAGCCTTGTGGAGAGGCCTGTTAATGTCTTTCTTGCTGATTTGTCCCAGCAGTAGCAACAAGATAGAAAAAAGGAAAACAACAAAAAGACAAAGAACACAGTGAAGTCAGGTACATGTAGATTACATAAGGAAGTTGAAGTCAAAAATAAAGTCCTTAATCATCCCACACAATAAATCATAGCATTGTCACTTTTTTGCCTAATGACACAGAAAAGAAACGCTTCTGGTACCATGTCTTGTGGTAAGCAGGCAGAATTATGGAGTCTTGTGGTTTGTTGCCATGCATCTGCATGGCACTTCCTCCATGGTAAATGGGGGGGAACACATGCAGAAAGGGGGATATGGAACGGACAATTAAAGGAAAGTGTGATTATCCTGTAAATCTATAGCGGTATACATCTGAGAGCAACACAGGCATATTTCTTTGGCCATATCCTAGGATATAATCATAAGTAGTGCAAGCTTTGATTTTTTCTTTAGAATGAAATGCAGAGATATATTTTACCATGTGTTTCTCAACATATAATAATTTATTTTAGGATCTTACAGAGAATGAGATGTGATAGCTTTTATGTGAATTAGCTGTTCCTGGTAAATCTTGTGTTCTTCCCATCTGGGTATTACCAAGCATCCTCTTTTGCCCAGAACAGGCTTTGAAAGTGCCAGGCAAGTGCCAGTCCCCCCTAAGCCCATGAATGGAAAAGGCCAATTTCTTCACAATTCTCTCATATCACTAGCTGTCTAAAACCTTCTCTGAGAGGATTTAGATTGGATTTTGTGCTAATTTTATACAGTTGTCTTATGTCTTCCCCATGAGTGGTGAAAGAGATTTGTTCCATATAGCATTGGGATGCAAATATCATTCCTGTTTCACTGCATCGTCTGAAAGGAGGACCACATGGTTGCCATGGCAACAGCACATCTGAGCCAGATGTAGTTGCCATGGAAACAGAAACGATGGGAGCTAGGGAAAAATAGTCCCAGAGGACAAATCATTTTAAAACACACACAGAAATTCCCTTAAATTAAAATAAAATCTTGCTGTGAATTTAGGGCCCCAGAAACAAAAGGCAAACCAGAGGAAAATGCAAACACCTTCTCATGATCTTGGTGCTTTCCTTTCTTGCATTTTTGAGAGACAAGGGAGAAGTCACTGGAAGTGATCGTGTGACTTCTAGAGAGGAGGTGAAAGTGAACTCCACCATACCTTTGGCCTGGTCTGCTGACCCTGTGGGAATGTGAGTGCTCTGCATTGATAATTCCGTGCCATGGAGGCACAAATAAGTACTCCAGTCAGGTAACCCTCTCATTCACAGCAGGCTCTCCTTCTACAAAACCAAGCAGTCTCCATACAAGCACTTTCAAATAATGAGATTATATCTTTGGAGACTCTCTAGTCCCTGCAACAGTTAGAGTTTTTATCATTAAATAGGGGGCAAGATGCGCCGTTTGTCCAAGGCTTAAGTCTGGGAATCTCAAGCAATGGTTGGATGACTGGCAATACTGAGACCTACACTGTGACCTTCAGGGATGGGCCAGTCTGTTTGATAGGTACTAACAAGAGGAATTTCTAGCATCATACATCTCATCAGAGTTTTGTTACTGTTTACCTGTGATATTTGAATGTTACAGTTAATCACAGAGAATGATTAAAATGAGAAATGAATTATGCTGTAGAAGAGAGGATGGCAAACTGCTTCATCATCCACACAGAGATGTGTGGATTTGGGGTCTCCTGAGAATCTTATAGGGCAAACACAAGGGCTGAAACTGGGAGAGAAGAGAGAAACAAGACAAGATGGAAGAGAAGAGAGCAGGTGGAGCAAGAAGCTGATGGGAACAGATGTAGTAATAGGATAAGGTGAGGCAGGAGAGCCTCGAATTGGGAAATGATAGGGAAGAAGGAGGATGCTGGAGCAGAGTGTGTATGGTAAAATGAAAAGCAGTGAGAAGGTGAGAAGGACAGCAGGTGAAGCCTGAGTTTGAGGACAAGGATGGAAGCAGGCAGAGATGAGGGGACAGAGTGGAGAAGGATGGCAGACCATAGGATGTGAGGATAGGCAAGCTGGAGGCAACACAGTTGGCACAATAGTGAGTGTCAGGACAGGAAGGGAGATAAAACCTGGCTCAGTAAGTACAGGGGTTTTAAATGGTCTTTGCTGATGGAAAAGATACCAAAGGTATCCTTGCTTATCATAGAATCATAGAATGGCCAGGTTGGAAGGGACCTTAAAGATCATCTAGTTCCAACCCCCCTGCCATGGGCAGGGACGCCACATGCACTAGACCAGGTCATACAGGGCCACATCCAGCCTGGCCTTAAACACTGCCAGGGATGGGGCCTCCACAACCTCTCTGGGCAACCCGTTCCAGTGCCTAACCACCCTCCTGGTAAAGAAATCCTCATAATCTCTAATCTTTCCTTCGCAAAGGAAATATACTCATTTTACAGGGGCAAGGAAAGGTGAAGAGAAGCAGAAGGTGTGCAGGCTATAGATAGGACATAAGATGGTTTGTAACACACTGTTGTTTGTAATATTGTGTCCTTCAGCAGATTTTCCTGGCTTTTCTACAATCACTGCATGTGTAAATACTTTTATTAGCTGGTTTGCTCGTCATACTGTGGCGAGGGCTGCTTAATCCAATGTATTTCTTTCCTTGGTCTGTATCAACATTTAATGTTATAAAATCTTTCTGTGCTTTCCAAGTGCAGACTTCCCTTATTTTCCTACTTATAGCAGATTTAGAAAAGCAGTTCCACATCACAGATGCCTTTGCATTGTCACTGCATTTTCAGTGATCACAGATCCTGTCCTTTTGTTTCAGTCTCACTCCTCTCTTTCTGTCTATAAAAAGGGAGATGGATGCTGCAGTCTGGACACACCTGTATTTTCTGCTGAAGCCAAGGCAGTTTGCATACATGTAACTAACAGAGCTGGAAGACTTGGCTAAGCATTCCTGTTTAAAGAAATAATAAACTTCTCACGTTTACTGAGAAGGAGAAAGAAAAAAGTCTTTATTCAAAATGTAAATCTCTTCCTGCTGAGGATCAAACCCAAAAGTCAGCCTTCAGGATATAAATATTTATGCCTTTTGCATAAACAGCAGATGCAACTTTTCCAATTAACTGTCGATCTTTCCATTTCTCTGGCTGCTGCTGCTTTCTCTCCCAATATGAGAATGAGCAGTCTGCTTGATTTGCCTGAGCTGAGATCTGTGACACACTTCCACAGTCAGTAAAATGAAATTGTTCCTGAAAAATGTTTATTTATCAGAGCCTAACAGTTTCACTGTATTGTTTTATTCCTTGTATTCAATGTAAGGTGAATTCTATTCTGCTGAAAGATGTGAGATTCACAGCCCAGGTAAAAGGACAACAGAGAAAGAGAAGAGGAAGGCATAGGTGAGCGTGTGCGCTCAGCCACTGCAGCATGCTTCATCCCAGCCCTCGAAGAAGCCCTCATGACATAAAGAGATGCCAGTCTCTGACCCATTTGGCCCATGGCCTTTCTACCAAGGCTGCCAGCCTGGGCCGTGTAGCATTGAGTGTAAGAGGTTTTATCAGGTAGCCACCTGTTCATGAGGAACTGCCTCCATTACTTCTTTAGTGTCAACTTTCTCAGGTGTCTTGACATTCAATACTGCTAATGGCAGCCTCCCACTTCCACAGCTTCTTTCTCTCTGGTAGAAAGTGTGAACTGTGAAAGCAAGAAAATGAACCCTACTAGAGGTGGTAAACATGAGTTTTCATTGGCATCGTGCCTACAAAGCAGAAAATTTTGCTGGAACACTGGAAAGAGGGTAAGAACAAAAATCAATAGCAGAGGAGCAGTAGTAGGTAAAAAACAAGTGCGGAGGTAGGTGTAAGGGGAAGGAAAAGCACTTGTCTGGTTGTATGTCAGAAAGTGGGGATCCTTCTATTACCTTCTAGTGAGGATGCTTTTGTGTATTCTCCTGTCCTCTGACCTGTCCCACAACACCATGAAGTTTAGCTCAACATGTCTTCATTTCATGAGAACCCAAAAATCAGTTTGGCATTGCTTCAAGCCAGGAGCTGCTAGTTATTTGATCCAGCTTTCACAGGGGGCTCAGATGAAGAGCACCCGACCTTTCTGCTTGTGGAAAAAGCACTGGCCTGGGAGCCATGTAGCTAGCTTGGGATGGGGCTTTGTGCTGCTGTCTGGGTTAGTATGGGAGGTCAGCCTTGCTTTTTACCTTCATCAGAAGCTGCATCCTGATGGCTGGCAGCTCTGGCAGGTGCTGTTGCTATAGGAACTGGCTCTGTTTTAAAACCATCCATGTGGCAGTGCAGGGATGGAGGCATCTGCAATTCTGACTGCTTAGGAGTGTTTTTGTCTGTATTCACGTATCTGTTTCCAGTGATCAGGTTATCTGCACTGTCAACCCCCAAATAATCACCAGCAATTGCTTCAGGTGAGGTAACTGAAGTGTATTTTGATTACAAATAGAAGCTAACTTTGCTTAGCTCACTTGCTGCAAATCCTTGCACTTGTAAGATTCCATCAACAGTGGAGCAGATGTAATAACATATCTGAAGTTACTACCAGCTGCATGCTACCTTCCTCTTCTTCATATTGACCTCTCTGTTTTGATCAGTTACATCTAGAAGAACATGAGGTAGTGCTGGCAAAATGTCCAGGCTTTGCTTTCCTATTAGGAACAGCCCTTAGAGTAGCAAAAGCCTTAACTGCCTCCTCTGTCGTGTCCTGTCCTTTCTGGGACTCACACTGTTCCTTCCGCCTGGGGAACTGCAGTGGCATGAGGCAGCCTTGCCAACTTTCTTAAAGTGGATCAAAGTGGATGAACAATTTAGAATGGAGCAATCCTGAAAGCAGAGTGAAAATCAGTTTTCTTAAACCACAAGCACTTATTTTTGTTTGGTTGTTTTTTTCAGGCTCCTTTACTGTGACTGTCTCATATTCCTCCTGAGTTTTCACTGCTGGCTGAATAGGCTCTCTGGTCTAATGGCATTCATTAATCATACAACAATGCATCTCTGCAACACCAGAGCTGCAGTTAATTCAAGTTACATTACTGATGGGTGTTGGCCCAGCTTCTCAGGTTGAGAGTGCTCTAAGGTCAAGTCAGATACTTGAGGCTCTACACACATTTTGGATGTAATCTAGGACACCCAGGTTTTAGGCAGCAGCTAGTTCAGGCACAGGAAGAGACTTTCAGCTGGGCTTGCTGACTGCTCCAGGTCATGAGTCACTCCTGGGGCTGAGGCAAGGAAATTAAGCCACTGACCCACTTCTCAGATCTGAAGAGGATCTGAGAGGTGCTATGACCTTCCCAAGAACTGTCTAGTATCAGTTGTAGCAGGTTCTTGCAAAGCCAGGATCTCACTCTCTCCATGGTTCCTGACTGCTCTTCTGCAAGTGGATCATGTTCCTATGCATTCTTTGTTCTCTGTGTTTTCCATAAACCAGTTTGTCACATTGTTACCAAGGTATCCAGTTTTTCCAGTGCTAAACGACACAAAGTCAGATTTCTCTTCTCTCGCATGCCTTGCAGATGCTCTGATGACCTGCAGGCACAGTCAGAAGCAACCTCTCAGTCTATCCTCCCTCTCCTAGCTGGACTCAAAAACAATTGCAGAGCCTGTGGATACAGTCTGTAGGAATGGACTAACAAATGGCCTTCAAGGGTTTCCTTAATCACCTCTCCCTAGCTCTTCTGTTGCCAAGATGGTATTCAAAGGAAAATGTCAAGGCTGATCCCGGCCTACAGACTGCCAGACAGACAACCCAGTGCTAGACACTCCCAGATTTGTTTTATGATACATGTTTCAAGGCCTTGGGTTAAGCATGGTATGTACCACAGAAAGGCAACATTGATACCTTTCATCCAGTGTGGGACTGCAGTTGTTTTTCTCGCTGTTTAGGACACAGGATCCTTTGTGTTATCTTAATCCTGTGCTTTACCATTGAGAGAGCCTGATTTATCCCTACTGCTCTTGCTTTGGGGAGGAGTCTGTTCCCTGACAGGAGGGTTCCTGTGGAAGTCCCGAGAAAGTGGCGTTTTAGTAAGTGACTAGAATTTTTATTGGACACTGTCTTCAAGTCCCCTGACACAGCTCTGAAAGTGCAGTAGTGTAGAAGCAGGTGAGCCATGCTCTTTTACAACTCCCATGTAGCCTCAGAGAGACCTTTAAGGAAGGTCCTTTTCGAGAAAGACATAGAATGTTTGTGCATTACTTCATTCCCCTTGTACATATGCTCACAGAGCATTTGGCTTACCTCATTCTTCCCAGAATTCAGACTACATTTCAGTAGCCGGGCCCTTGAATTTGCACATTAAGAAGCAAGACTCGCTAAGCTGATTCACTACTGATGTGTAACAGAACCAACCTGCCTTTCCCATGTCTTTCGTGTACCCCATTACTTTCCCTATCTGTGTCAGGCGTAATGGTTCAGCAAATAGATACGCTTCTTGTTGGCAGGTAGTCCAGGCATTTAGCTTGGTAGCAATGTTGAATATTATTTGTCCTTTTATTTGTGTTGCCCAAGTGCAGATTTGCCTACAGGCTGTTCCATTCTCTAATATTTTGTCCAACCTTCTGGCTTCCTTCTAGAGAGGAAACATCGTGCAGGTGCTGCAAACACTTTTTGTTCCTTTATGAGTAGAAGAAACTACTCTATTCCTCTAAGGCTTTCAGTCCAACTTCATTCTGGCTCGCCCACCTGCCTGCTTTCTCTAGAGAACTGGCAGGTGAATATTTTCAATAACTTACTTTAGAGCTCTTCTATCATCCTGCTACTTATTTCTGCCATAAATTATGCCCAGAGCTTAGGAAGCTCTTATCTTCCTACTCACAAAGGAACCAAAGGAAAATACTCTGCAGGGCACAGAGGCATCTTTGAGTGGTTTGTAAATATTTCCAGAGGGGGGTATACCTGGGAGTGAAAAGAGCTGTAGTCCCTATCCTGCTAGTATTGCCTGATATAACCTGCATCTTCTAGGTTATGCAACAGGGAGCCGCTGTGCTCACACAGCCCCCTCTCCCTGCTGTGATTTACATCCAGCGTCTGTGAGATACACCTGCTAGTGCTTCAAAGCATGAAAAGGAAATAATCAAGAAAGGCCTTGAGAGATGATAGCTTACTCTTCACACAGGGGTTGGAATCATTAAAATCAGTGGAGCGATTTTCAGGGACTTCTCTGGGATTTGGATCCAACCCTAAAAGCACAAGCCCCAAGAGCTGGACTGCAGCCAACTTCCTTAAGAGAAGCAGAATTCCAAGCAAATGAGTTTTCATTTTTAATTCAGAAGCTAAATAAAATTGAACAGCAGTGCATTTGGATGGGATAGCTCCAAGACAAATCCAGAGAACTGAAGGAAGTGATACTACTGGTGTGTTTGCCTCTTCTTGGCCATAGCCTAAGGGGCTAGCTGCTCCACAAAGCAATATCAATTATCCAGCAATGAATGCTACTTCTCTTATTATTATTATATGCCTAAATGCTGATTGTAGACCAGGACTCCAGAAAGCTGGACAATAGACAAGTATGGAACAAACAGATGGTCCTTGCCTCCCAGAGCATCTTGGAGTCTAGATTTACCATTTTATGCTCAGAGTTTGCTGATGGGTGTTGTACCACACAGAGTGGCATTGTTTCTTCCCTGTTGAAGTCAGTTAGGTTCCTCATGCCCCAGGGAGGTGATAGGAAGGTTTGTACTGCTTGCTTTGGTAGAACATATAAAACATAAGTCCTGGTTTTGCCACTCGAATTCCACTTTAGGTGTGTTTTTTTGACAATGCCTGCAGAAGCTTATTCAGCATGAGGGTCAACTTGGTTGTACTGTACAGGCTTGTTTGCAAAATCCAGCATTGCTTGCCTGGAGGTCAAGCACGTACCTTGTGCTAGGACTCCCTGCCCAGGTCTAGGTACAAATGGAGAATTAGCCTATGCTATCTCTGTGCTTCATGAGTACATGCTTTCCTTGGAAATATCTCTTTTCCTACATCTTTCTCTTTTTTTTTTTTTTTTCTTCAGCATGCCTTCATTTTCTGCCCTTTCCTCTGCTACCTCTGGCTCACTCTCTTTTTTTTTTTCTCTTTTCTGATAGCATCACCTACCACCCTCTGCAGATAACTCCTCTGGAGAACAGCGGACTTACAAAAAAAACCAGTTGTAAATCTCTCCCTATAGTTCACTTAGTTTGTTAGGTGCAAAAGCAGATATAACTATTTAATTTTGGGGGGGAGGGGGGCTACTGTTCTCCCTGTGTTCACATGAGCTGTATTTATGTTCCTTGAGACTCGACCAGAAAAGGACGCTCTAGAAATCCCATAAGAAAAGGCTGTCCTTGTTTCCAGCTTCCCCTATCGAAACCTCTGCCAGTGTGAGATAGATAGAAAACCAAGTTATGACCAAAGAAAGGAGAAGAGAGGGAAAGCAACTCAGGAACTTGAGGGCACTCCTGGCTCTGTTCCATCAGCTGTGCTCATCTTTGACAGGTACAGGGAGAAACTGGACTGAAGAGAGGATCTCAAGCAAGCAAACAAACAAATCAACTAAATGAACAAACTGGATGATAAAGCAGAGCTGTTAGCAGTAGCTAACAAACACATCTCTGTCGCTGGACTGCTTTCTCCTGGGTAGAAGGGGAGTCAATTACCCACTTTCCAACAAGCTATTGATCAAGCTGCTGCCCTGTATTAAATCAGAGCCCTGGCCGCCCTGCGTGTGGCTCTTTGATTTTCAGTCCCTCTGTAGCAGCACATGGATGGAAGCCAGATGAGCCAGCACAGGACTATTGATCAATTTGCCTCCCTTCTCCTCCTCCTCTTCTTCACCCTGGTCACCATGACAACCACTGCTGCTGCAGAAGCAAAACTGTTTACCTGGCCCATTTATTTTGCTTTTCAATATTTTTCCCTTCCCCACACAGCTCTCACCTTGGCATGATATTGGCAAAGCACTCAGCAGTTGTAAAAGGGATGAGTTTTTATGGCTCTGAGGAGGACAATGCAGTTCGTGGCTCTACTTTATCACCCAGTTTGTTCATTTACTTGACTTGGTCGTGAGGAATCATTGCATATAAACAACAGATATCTCAGTCACCAACTAGGCCGTGCTCCACTCATAGAGGAGGACCTGTCATTCCAAAATAGAGGTCTTTTTCATATGGTTTAAGTGTGCCTGTAGTAAGACCCACATTTTTAAATTACATATTGCCTAGAGTGGCAAGAGAACTTTCTTCACGTATGTCATCACAACCCCTAGGACAGTGTAACATGACTATCAGGTGCGCTAGACTTTCTTTCAGGTCTTCAGCCACCTTTATAACTTCTGTTGAGGGCACTGTGTCCAGCTGCTATGGAAGGAGCAGTGGAGCAGGCCCAGTGTCAGTTCCCAGTAGAAGGCCTTTGTGGTATGTTCACCACAGCTTTCAGTCACATATGCTGAGCAGCCTAGTTCCTGGGTTTGCCCAGTTCTACACTACTTTCCATTATTGCTGCAATCTTCCCAAATGCCAGTGCAGTCTTGTCCCATCTTTATCCTCATACTGCTTCCATGGCCTTAAACTGCTTTCCTGTTCCTCAGCAGGATGACAGTTATGCTACAAAGACCATACAGTAGATGAATGAACAGTATTTAAGGAGTGGCCAACTTCCCCCCTTCTGAATGTTTTATTTGTTGTGCCAAATCATCCATCTGCAGATTCTTGGTGTAGGATTCTCTGCTGAAATGTAAAACAAAGAGGCTCTGTGTAGGGGTATGGAATATAAGATATACAAATAAAAGGTATCTCTTAAAATATAATACAGGTGTCCACCTTGTCTCAAAGGTCTTCCTGGCCTCCTTTTAATTGGAATTCTTCACCCAACTCTCACATTCCTGATTCTTTCCACAGTAAAGCAATCAAACCCTTCCAGGAGACTCCTAGTGTTCCTTATATTTCAATATGGTTGATGCAGGATGTAAAAGATCATTTGATGTTATCAAGTAAAGATTATAGCTCCTTGAAACAGAAAGCTGCAGGATAAACTGTGGAATTTGCTACAGTATGATATTAGGGAAGCCAATATTATATTTTGAAGAGGAAGCATACATCTATGAGAAACAAAGGCACTGGCAGTTGGGGGCAAGAAAGTTTCAACCTCCATTTCTGGGAGGCACAGGAGGATTGGGGTCAGTGAGGAGTCCTGCTTCATCCTTCGATTTTGCCTGTACTAAAATCGTGCCATGCTGGGAGCATTACAGAGCAATGATCCCTTCCTCTGAACAGTATAGCAAAGTCTCACTCTGTCAGATTTGTTAGCAAGCTCAATTAGCCAGGAGCGTCTCTTTATACAGCAGGAACTCAGATCCAATATTGGCATGGCAATGCATTCATTTAGAATGAATAAGCCTTGGCCAGACTGCAAAATGAGGCTGGGGTTGGGGATCCAACCACCACCACATATGAGGCCCTGGCCTCGCTAGGGGACAATTCATTCAGAGCACCATGAAAAAGAGGGATGTGTTTGACTGGCTGGAGCAGTGGTCTGATGTGACATGGCAGGAAGCATGATACTAATGCAAATTGTTAGTATTTATTAACTAATTAAATTTTTGTTATGCCCATAAGGCACTTAACACTTTCCAGGCACAGAAGAGGACCCTGTCCCTGCCTGCAGAAGTGGAAGATCTAAAAAAGCAAGCACAGATGAATGGTGGAAGAAAAACAATTCAGATAGAAGGGGTATAATGAGTAGCAGCACATAGTTTTGCAGTCACTATTTATGTCTGGTTTTGCAAAGAAAGAAGGTTTATGTGGTCACAAGATCCTTGGCGTGGAAGCATGTATGACATCATATGTGTGTCAGATGCATGTATAATTTTTGATGCATCAGCCAACTAAAAGCAAATTGAATGGATGAGAAGCTGGTTCAGATACACTCAATTTCACTAAAATAAATGGCCCCAGGAAGAGAAGACTCTTTTCTTCAGCTCAGAAGAAGGTTGCAGTAGAAGTTGGTATTTTCTTAGACTTCAGGGAAAATTTGCATGGGCTGCAGTTCTTAAAAACACGTAGTTAGAAGAAAAAGGCTTTAGCTGGTGCTTAGAATTAATGAAATACAAGCCTGTAGGAAATCAGACTACCTTAGCTGCAGAGATATGACCTGGGTAGAGATGCTACTGCAAAAGGTGCAGCAAAAGGAGGTATGTATTGGGGAGATGTCATGAAAGAGGGTGAGGAGACTGGCAGGGCTGGCGAGAGATCACATTATTAGTGGAGGAGACAGGGAGAAACATACTGGAAAAGATGGGATGAGCAGTCCTGCACAGGTGACTTTCATTGTAACAACTTTCTAAACTCAGTGTTAAGTAGGTAGTGGATAAATTCAAGACAGGAATGAGATGGTGTGCTGCAGAGATGACCTTTGTAGCCCCATTTGCCATGTACTGCGGGGAGGAGAGGTGCATATCAGACCTGGGATGTGAATGTTGCAGTAATAAAGATGAGAGATGCAAAGCCCTTGATATGATGGCTATAGGAGAAAGACCTTGTGAATACTGAGCATGAAGAAAAAGTCTGTCCACAGACGGGATGGAGTAAGAAGGAGTGAGAAATTGTAATGTCTAAGCCACACAGGGGCTGGCTGTGCAGTTTGCTAGAAGTAGAAGGGGAGTGGTGAAGAGTGAGTGTAAAGGAAGATTAGGATTTCATTTTTATCCAGAATTTAATTGACGGCAAGATGTGCAAGAGGGAGCACTCAGGATACCAAATGACAGTCTGACCCAGACAAACCTGTATGTTCTGCAAAGCATTAATTTCAGTAAGCACACACTGCTCTGTTGTTTCATCAGACAGGCTGCTCTGGTGTGTATCATATGATATGGCAGCCGTTCAGCCAGGCAGGGAGCAGCACAGCCTATAATTTCCTGGTCATATGTAACTGGGTGGGGAGGTGCCTGACCCTTGGGGTGAGTAATGCTGGAATCACACCATGTGGCACCCTGCTCTTTGCTCTTCAAGGCATTGGAGTGTTGCTCTTGCTGTTCAGGCAGGCGTTCCCCTGGCCACCTGAATGCTCTCATGGTCTCTTACACTTAAAACACTCTCCCGTTACCCATTTCGCGGCACACCCAGATCACTCTTATCCGTATTTTGTCGGGGGTCGCCGCTCCGAAGGCCGCGGCTTCCCGCTGGTAGGAGGCGAGGGCCGCGCCACGGCACTTAGCTTGCAGCTGGCTGTGCGGCACGGACCCGCCGGCTGCCTGCACTGGGCAGGTCAGCTCTCTGCCTCCCTTGTTCCCAGCGATGCCCGAGCCGTGCGGCATTTGGTTCAGGGACACTCCGGGCTGTTTACCGGGTGGGATGGCAGCCTAGCCAGGGCAGCTCCTCCCCGCCGAGTGCTTCCTCCGGCCGGGTCCAGCCCCGCTTGCCTCATCGGGCCGGCGCGCACCGGACGGCTCCAACCCTCTCGCAAACCACTCCGGGCGATGGTTGGTTTAGGGTGTTCTTTGCCTGGGTTTTTTTTTCTTTCCCTCCTGCCCCGAGACATTTTCCTACGTGTATTTTTCTCCTGCCGAGCTGATTTACGAGCTGGGTTTGGCGAGGGCCGGGGCTGCCGGCCCCAGCTAGGGGGCGGGGGTGCAGAGAAGAGAGGCTCCCGCTGGGCTCGCCAGCCGGGGAAGCGCACGTCTCCCCCCGCCCGACATGAGCTGTAATTTCCGGCAGACATCTGAGGTCCCCGACATCTGCCTGAGGCGCGGCAGGCTCCCAGCAGCCCCCGCCGCGGCCCGATGAGGAGAGGCGGCCATGGCTGGAAGTGGGAGCGGTGTGGCCCCTCCTGCCTCCTCCCAAGTCGTTTATGTTTTACTCATTTCCTGCTCCCAGTAACGAGGCCAGGGATGCCGGGGTGGCGGCGGTGCTGCTGAGAAGGCAGATTGTTATACGGACACGGATGTTTTTGTTTCATGGTGAATTTTTCGTGTTCGTGAAAGGGAGGGACTAATCTGAGGTTGCTGGAGCCTGGCACAGCACCAGCAAACTTCCCAGCAGCCCTTTGCCAAAAAAATGTTTAAAAATCTAGACATACAGGCCCCCCCCCTCCCCCCCNCTCCCATGGCTATTTAGGGGCCTCTGTCCCGCCTGCAGCCCTGGTGCCCCGCTTATGGTTCCCCCTCGCCATACCCTCACTGCCCCAGCGCGGGGTTGCCCCGGCGGGCACAGGCACCCCGCAGCCCGAACCGGTAACTCCTTAATCCCAATCTGTTTTCTCGGTCGTCTGTGGAATTACTGCGGGAGGGTGGGGAGGCTCTTTGGTAACAAACATACAGTCCTCGGAGGCGAAAACAACTCGAGGCCAAACAGATTCATTGCGCTAGTGATTTAAACTAGGTGAAATGTCGACAGTTACTCAACATCACATTCTCAAACTCTTGTTACATAAAATAAACAAACCTTCTAGTGATGTTTTGTATGGTCCCCAGCCCAGCCCCAGCCTTACTAATCTGCTTCATTCCCCAAGTGAGGGCAAAGAGGTGGGTCTTCTGGCTTGTGACCATCTTCTCCTACACATCCGCCACAGATGAACTCTGCTATTTGTCCCTTCTGTAATAATGTACTATCAGGATTCTGCGGGTTTTGTTCAGTTTTGTTTTGTTTTAAATTTGTTGTTAAAGAAAAAAGAACAAACACTTCTTTGGCTGCAGCTATCAGCTCATTTTTGGTTGCTTTCTAACGCCAAGGCCAGCAGGATCCAGGAATTCATTTACTGGTGCCAGCAAGAAAGCACTGACCCAAACAAGAGAGCCAGAACTTGGACTGCACTCCTTGCCAGGGATCAGCAAGAGGCCAGAGAGACCATGCTGCTGAGTCATCACCGCTCCAGCTGCCACGAGCCTTTTCTGGGGACTCGGCTGTTGCTAAGATTCCTGGGAGCTGACAGATTGCTCCTTCTATAGTCATGTAACACACACACATACGCGTCAAAGGAGCAAGTAACAGCAGCTGGGGCCAGCTCAGAGCGAGAACACAGCCTGCTGGCCATGAGCAGCCAGGCTGTGGCTGTGAAGATACGCAGATGAAGCAGGCTGTCCCCCGCAGGAGCTGCTATGCTGCTATATGAAACTCTGGGCTCTTTTTGCCAGAGCTAAAGCTACCTTGGTCCCAGGGAGCTTCTCCTGTCACCCACTCATGGGGGTGTTTCAAAAGATGAACAGTTCAGGCAGTGATTTAATACAGAGTTTTCTTTCTGTTTATACATGCACATGTCATCAAGTGTGCTTCAGATCAAAGAGTCAAACACAGTAAGAGGTAGGAACATGCTTATAATCTATGCATTGTGTTCCTTGTGGGGCCAGTGTTGGGTCATTCCCTTCATACAGTAAATAAATATGTTCAATCAGCAGGCAAGCGAGCACTTTCCAGTTGTGAAATTAATGACATTTCTTACCAAGCCTCATCAAGTTTGAGATTATTCTGCAGCCTTGCATATTGCACAGGGAGAGAATGCTTCTCTATGTGCATCCTGCATTTTCTTTCACTCTGTTTAATCTTTTAATATTTATTTTCTGTCTTTTATCTGCCTCAGGTACTTGCCTCCCTCAGGTGCTGCAGTTACCCTTGTTTCCTGCTCCACATTTGACACTCAACAAACTAGATGTACTTGGGCTTTTAGATCTCTCCACTCACATCCAGGTTGTTAGGGCTTTAGGGTATGGAACCTGTCTTCTCTTTCTGATGTTAGACACATCACCGATTCCAAAGGAATAACTAATTATACTACCATGTAATAATAAAACTAACAATTCCAGAGCTGAGTGTCTGCTGAGATGCCAAGCTCAGAATTCCAGATTGCCAAATGAAGTTTCAGAGCACTTTCATGGTCACTTTTTTCCAATAGCACTTCAGAGTCCTAACCACAGACCAAGGCCACTGTATACCATAATGCTGAAGAACAATTTTCTGCCCTGAAGTGTTCACAGTCTAAGAGAAGAGATAAGCAACAGGCAGAGAAGGACAGGGGAGGCCCAGCAGGCACTGAATAGGTTTTGGCCAGCATGGCAGGAGGTGGTCTTTACAAACTAGCAAACCAGCTAAGTTTTAGGGCAGATTCAGGTCAGGAGGGAAAGGTTCTCTGAGATCTTCAAAAGAACAGTTTTCAACTCAATAGCTCCTTTTTACAGGAGAGAACAGGGACCTGTTGCCATTTCCCAAAAGCAGCTTTAAGTATTGCATAGGGTCAGTGGCACATTTAAATCAGTTCTAGCCAGATCAGCACAGAAATAGTCTCTCAGCATACAAAATCTGTTTATGTAGGCAAATGTATGTAGCGACAAATGCAGACATGAGTAAACTTATCTGCTAAGTGTTTTGAGAAAGCTGACAAGAAGTCCTATATGTACCACTATAGAGATAAATAAATTCTAAATTGCCTGAAGTATATGTGGGTAATCTTCATAACATCAAATGTAAGAAAAACCTGAGGGACACAGTGAAAATGTTAGTGAAAAAGTGCTTGGGGAGTTAACTGGAAGAAGCCACTCTGTACTGTCTGTAAAGGGACAGATTAAATGGGATCAGATACGATATTTCTATGCAATTTTAGGTGTTGTAGAAAAAAGAGGGGAAAAAAGCCCTACACACACTAAGTTTCTAATTACTTGTACATGCAGATTTTGGGAGCTGTGGTAAGGCATTCTAGTGCTCTGGACAGCATGCCTGCATGGATGGTGAACGCCATGTTTGGTGAGGCTCATCCTCTCCTCCCTATGTAGCTATGGACATAGTGTCCTTACAAAAAAATCTGCAGTTACATCTAAATCATGCTGCTTTTTTGTTTGTTCGTTTGTTTGTTTCTGGTTTTTTTTCTGTTAACCAGGAGTCTTTCTATGTGCCTAGAGTGACTTACTCTTCATAGTACAGGGAAGTATTGCTCCCAGAAGCTCACCATCAACAAAATTATGAAGATAAAAATGCTACACAGCATCCCCCATTCTCTTAGGGCATTTTGGTATCACAAGACCCCATAGATATGTTCTAAAGCATCAGTCACTGCTTGTACTTCGGACCCATGTCTGTTCTGACTGGGATGGCTGGTATAGGATGCCTGGGAGCAGCTTAGGCTGCAGCTGACAGGAAGCATTAACATTGCCTTTGAAGAAGAGGTCAAGCTCTGCTATGCTCTGAGCTGTGCTATTCAGACAGTCCTACCAGTCCCATCTCTGAGGCAATCAGATCTTCCAAGCTACTGCTTAGTGTCAAACCTTCCATATTCAAACAAGATAGTAGAGTGGTCCATGAAGAGTTGCTGCCAGTGCACCTATCCGTCACTGCAATCTTGAACAGTGCTCAACCGAGCTTCAGGCTTGATTGTGTTATGGAGGATGCTGGCAGCACAGGCAAATGACCTCTTTCAAACCCACAGACAGGGAGAGGACTTCTATATTCATTCTTCTGGGCATGTCTGCAGTGCTTGCTACAGTTAGCCTGAGAAAACTTTCTTATCCCAGACACTAGTGATATTTAAGAGCCTATGAAATGGATCCTTTCTTTTTGTAGAATGTTCTTTCCCATGAGATGCTCATGGATAGCTGCTTCCTCTGCCTTCAAAGAAGTCATGTGAAGAGCACCAGAAGCTTTAGCCTTCCATCCCATACTTTCTACATCAATTCTAGGTCTTGACATTTATTTTCAAGGCTTTCTGTGAAAGTATCTAAGAATATCTTAGAAAAGCCTCTTTCTTTGCATGTTGATAGCACTGTTCCTCTGAACCCTGGGATAATGAAAGACAAGGTGTTCTTTACAGCAGGGTCATGGCTTTACAGATCACTCTACTTGAAGATATAAATCTCCTTTCTCTGGCTTTACCAAAGACAGATCTGAAAACAGCAAATGAAAAACAAGAAGGTGAAAGAAAAAAAAGAGATGAAAAGAAAGCGTGAGTGAAAAGAGCTAACAGTGAAATAGAAGGAGTGAGGAAAGAAAACATCTTGAAAATGACAGACCAGTTGTAATGAAGAAAAAGATTTTGCCTTTCCTGAGATGTGGGAAAGAAAATCAGACCAGCGGGATGCCATGAATTGTTCTTCTTTCAAATGCTCTAGAGGAGGAGTTTATGAGCACATGGAGAGAGGAATTCCATGCAGTACAAACAGAGATGCTTATACGGGTGATGTCCCTGCTTATAGACCCTAGGCCAGTCTAACTCTGTGCAGACTTTCAGTCCAATATATAACCAAAATAAAGTCCTGTGCCACAGGGTTCCCAGCTGTTTTCTAATGTTATTCACAAGAGCGTTTGACTAGATGGCAGCAAGGATCCACATGGCATTGCACACCAAATCACAAGACTTTTATGTCATGTTATTTTTAGCCTTTCTCATGTTTGCATCCTTCAGCTTTAAAATTATGTTTTCTTCACTGCACTGTAGTGATATACTGTTTTCCAAGGTCATGCCACAGCTCTCAACTTACCAATACAAAGGAACTCCAATATCTACAGATACTGGGCAGATCTCAGGGCCACAGTGAGATTATATTAATGGCAGAGTAATAGATCTGGCGTAGGGAGAGATCTCTCTGCTCCCATTTGCATCCTTTTGAAGGCCCGCAACCCTTCAGTCCAAGAGACTTCCTAGGATTATAGTAGGATTGTAACTCTTGGAACTGTCACTGCTCTAGTGTCAGTGTCATAAAGGTTTTTAAAATGGTAGTTAATAATTAATTGCTTGTGATACTAGGACACACTATCAATTAAAATAAAAACATAAAAATGTAACTAAACCACACATATCCACCAGCATTTCACAGTGTCAATCATCAAATTAATGGTAGCTCAGTGGCTGCTACATTCACTTGTCCAGCCTTCTTCTGACACACTGCAAGCCTGAGAGTGCTGTTTGTAGCACTTCAGCCGTAGAAATGGACAAAATACTTTTCCAGGTTTTCTTTGCATGAACTATTAGCAGTTTTTATTTCACCTATGGTAAGACCATCTGGTTTTATTTTTGCTGTACTATATTATAATCCATCTAAAACTTCTTTCTCTCTTCCATATAAAAAGTAGTCCACTTGCAAAATCATGGCACATCACCATTCCTCAGCAAGGATTCAGTCGCAAAATGCTTTGTTGAATTTTATTTTAGCAAGATCCAGTTTTACAGACCATATTGCAGTACATTGAGAGAGAAATCTGAAACTAAACCTTAACTGTTGTTCTGAAATAAATGAGTAAAAGATGTTTCCGAAGGCATAGGAGCTCAGTGGGTTCAGTAGCACACAACAGGGCTCCAAGTCAGGAATGTATTAAAAAGTGATGCCTCACAGTGGAGTGTGAGATACTGGTTGATCACAGCATCACTACTGAGCAGAGAACTTACTCACTTGTTTGGCATTAATACATGTATGGAGAGGTTAAAGTGAATTAACAGAAGGCAGGAAGCACCCAGCTTCAAAAAGCTCAAAAGCAGACTTTGACATGGTTAACAAGTGAGCTAGCTTCAATATCTGAAAGAACACCAGAAAAAATTATCAAATAATCAATTCATAAGCACCTAGAGAATATCAAGGACAACCTGGGTTCATTTGTTGAGAACAAATAATGTCAAAGCGATCTCAATTCCTTTTCAGCATTGTAACTGCCTAACAGGGAATGGCAAAATAATAGGTATTTATGTCTGGATTTCAGTGAGGCTTTCAACAATGTCTTATCTGACCTTTGTCTAAGCATACAGCAGCAATGTGATGTAAATGAATTCATCATGAAATAGGAGCACAATTTGTGGAGAAACATTTTCAAGGAAGAGTTCTTAGTAAGTAGTTTGCTGTCAGGTGAGTGGCTAGGATTTAACAAGGAGCTTCCATACAGGTCTGTTCTGGTCCTTGTCAAAGATCAGAATTTGTAAGGTTCTGGTTAATGGAGAAATGGCCCAAACCTGATTCAGTAAAGGCAAGTGACATCCCATTCTTTGCATCAGCATAGATTAGACAGAGCTCTGTGAGCACTGTTAAGAGATACTGACTTTGAACAAAAGCAATCTCTGAGAGCCCTTCTAGTCCTGTATGTCTTTACTTTCTATTTACATGACTATTTCACTGAAAAGAGACTTTTCTTCTTGATGTTTTTATTGAATAGCAATACTGTAAGGCTATTTTCAGTAGCCCTATATAAGTTGTCTTATAACCTTGGAGTAGGGGCGCATTAACAGGCTAAGCTGAGGTGGCTGTTTTGTCTCTCAAAATGATACAACCTCTCTAATGGTTTGACCAGAGGGTAACACATGCTTTTGTATTCATGCAGGCAAGGATAGAGCCTGCATAGGCTTTCAAACTCCTGTGTTGCCTGCCTCTGTGAAGCTACTATGGCAAGGTTTTATGCCTCAAGCTTTGCCTTTCCAACTCTGTGTCTCTAGCCCAAGAAAGTGTTTAGTAAATTGTAATTGTGAACCAACTTTGGTATGCAAAGTATATATATACACACATTTGGTATACCTCTCTGGAAGAGGGAATATATTTTTGTATATGTCACTAGATTTTTTATCTTATCTTTGTGTATAGCACAAGCATCAGACGAGTTGGGGCAGCTGAAGGGAAGATGAGTCAAGACAGTTTTCAGGGGTAGAGGGGTTAAGTACACATGAACCAGCAGCTAACAGGTTTTCTGCCACAGCCAGTCTTAGTGATGAAAATCTGATTCTTGCCTTGATGCATGTCCCAGATTCTCATTGGCAAAACCTGTAGCTACACACATGTCACTTTAAATGTCATGTGTCACACAGAGAGTGGACACTAAACCAAAGTATGTGCACTGGAGCTTGTGACAACAACAGCAGTAACAACTAAAAAAAACCCTAGCCCATCTCAAATCCCAGGATCAGAATGATGCAAAGATTAATTCATTTCAAAGGGCTGCCCGATGTCTGACTCAGGGTCATTTCAAATCAGCAGTCACAGCTGTCATAGTCAGGTTCTATAAAACATAAAAGGAGCAGAAGGAATCCCTGCATGCACACAAAGGTACACGCTTCATGTCACACACTCATCAGGTATTCAGAGAGGAAAGAGAGTTACACAGGGATATGCAAATATTCTTCCCAGACACAAATAAAGAACTACTAACACCCTTAAGATCAGCACCCCCATGCCTCCCAGTCCCCTCCCAAGTTACTTTCAAAAGTTTCATGCATAGCATTTTTGTTATTTTCCCTCTCTGATAGCTTCCCTGTGACTCCATGGCTGCAGCTTTCACTGTGTCATCCTCTCAGTGAATAAGGGCACAAGAGCCACAAGTCAGAGGCTTTGCAGTTCTCCTACCTTTTCCCCCAGACAAATTGTGCAGTCATGGGCACGCAGGGCCTGGTTCTAAAGCAGATGCTTCAAATAGACAGGAGCTGTGCCTTCTGATACTGAACTAGCTGTTGATCTATTCAAGCATGAAAAATCCATATCTCAGATAACTATGGTCAATATTTGTGATCTAACATGAGATTCCTGAATTCATGTTACACTTTTTGACAAATACGTTGTTGTTTTTTGTATAGGACAAGACTACAAAAGATTAATGCACTGCCCTAAGATAAGGGTCATTATTTACTTACCCCAGAGGCTCCTATTAAAAGTTTCAGAAAAAAATTGCTTTGTAAAAACTCTATCTGTTGCTCCTGAACATGGAGGTGTTCTGAGTGAATTTACTGATGGACGTAATTGCCTACCTTGATAATCCACTGTAGGTGAGTGAGTGTGCTGGGTGTTACTCTGCTTTGCATCTCTATCACAGCCATGGCAGCAGAACTGTTTCCTACACATCCACTTAGAGATTATAGATGAACTACCTCAAATAAACAGACTAAGCATCCCAGTCTGTCGTGGAGGGATCCGTTTTATGATTCTCATACTATTCTTGTACCTTGCTTCAGAACCCTTCCCAGCTGATAAGCATCCTTTCTTCAGATATGTGTGTTGGGTTTCTTCTCATTATCTCTGAATATTTTTCCAGGTCCCTGTGGTCCTAGGGACCCTCCCATTTTGGAAGTTCTTGTGCTAGGTAGATAATTTTGCACTCGACTATAGTCGGATGTGCTGTTTGGCTAAGCCCACCTTACGAAGCTCTCCAGATGGATCTTTGTAACTACCATGTCTCATCATTATTTATTTCTCTGCCAATTATTCTGTCACACAAATGGATTATCTATTTTTCTTTTAGTTAATTAATAGAGATATTGAGTAGTTTTGCACCCAAACCAGATTTCTTAGGTGCTCAATAGAATAACTCATGGGTAATGATGTTTCTCCATTTACAATTACTTTTTTTATGATATATCCATTGAGTGGGAATTGAATTTGTTTAATAAGGACAACATTGATTTGTGTAGTGCTATTTTTTATCAAATACCAGAGAAGACAAAGTCAGCTGCCTTAGAAACCTAAAAATGTTACATCAGTAACAGTTACTTTCTTAACCAAATTTGTAAATGCATCAAAAGGAACATTAAGGTTTTTGGTGGGACAAGATATTCCATATTGTCACGTTGTTTTGTATCAATCATGTCACCTTCTTTTTATAGCTTGCTGACTACTTCCCAGTAGTACTTCCACAGAACTAATGCCTGCTAAGCAGCCCAAAAGCCACAAAGCATGCTATTTAGCTTTGTAAATATTTGCACACATCAGGTTATTTTCTCCAGTGCACTACAGCTGTCTTGGTATTCTGAAGTTCATTAAACATAAAAAAATTTAAAGATTCAGAGTGGCACACCACACTTAACATTAGCTTTCTAAACCCTAGGACCTTGTGTCAATTTGTCATCTAGGCTTCTTCTATAGTCTGTGCTGGGAGGGCAGTTGTCCTGTTTGTAAGGTTTGTTTCTGAGTAGGTGAGTTGAAATGCCAGACGATGAAGCTTCCTTTGGGATGCTGTTCTTTTTCTTTGACTATGAAATGAATGAGGTGAACAGTTCATTTAATCTTTCGGGTAGCTAGTCAGATGAGATGCTTGCCAGTCTCAGAAAGTTCCTCCTTCCTTCTTATAACAGAGTTATTCCCAGACATGCATAATCATTTTTACGCATAGGACCAGACCATGTGGGTTCTAAGTACTTCCTTGATTAAGCATCCCGTTTCTCATTTTTATCCCATAAACTAACACAGGTACACTAATATGTCTTTATTACATAACTCTGCTGGGATATTTTGGAGTTCATGCAAGGCAACTGATGACTTAGAGACAGAGCCTTTGACTGGAGGAGGTTGTATGGCCCTTCATTTGGGACCAAAGAATGGCTGCAGGTGTGTGGTCTGCACACATTGCATGGCATAGGCCGTTGTGCAGTTCCTACCTCATTACCAATGGCAGCACCAGAAAGTTAAAGGGGATGCAGTGAAAATTATTTCAGTATAGTATAAAGCAAAAGGTAAAGGAATAAAGAATGGTTATAAAAAAGTTGAAGTTCCATGGATTGCTATTTTTAAACCCGCCCAAAGCCAACAACAAAAAAGTCCTTTTATCCAGATATAAATTACCCTTTGTTAACCAAATCCAGAAACAAAGGATTTAATAAATCCTTTAATAAATGTGAAGGGTTTTTACAGTTTTCCAAACCTATATGACAGGGTAAGAAATGCCCTTCTGGGTCAAACTAAAGGTCCACTGTGACATATGAAGGGCATGGACCTCAGTTGCTGATGGCAATCAGAATCAACTTTATTGTTCCAGCAGCTGGAATTTATACTTTAACACAGAGAGGATAAGGACCAATTACCTTCATACAGAAAGGGCACTGACCAATTAGTAAGTAACACCTTCATACACAAAGCATACTGACAAATTGGCAAGTGACACTTTCATACACAAAGGATACTGACCAATTAACAACACTTAGTAGATAAAACCAAATACTATAAAGCTATTAAAAGCCAGTACACTACAAAGAGATGTAAATATGGTAAGACTGGTGCTGTGAGCTGTGGGGATGTGTGGGGAGGATAGCATGCTAAGACTGTGTAGGGTGTCAAGGCCTTTATGTGCAGCTGCAGAACTCCTGCTAGCTGACTCTCACTCTCAATCTCTCTCAGGCTATCTAACTTCTTTCTTGTGAGAATCTGACCTCTGCCTTGCCTAGTTTCCCTTTTGTGGAAACCTGGCCTTTGCAGCCTACAATGGTATGCTACAGTCCACCCAGCTTAGTTTTCTGCTTCCACCAGTGCCAACTGAATACTGTATTTAGGGAAAGCACATGAGTACTCAATTAAAAAAAGGCATTATGCAAATTAACATTGTCCTTATTAACCAAACCTGGTTCCTTGTGGGCCACCTTGGAGAGGAAACTGCTGAGGCAGTTGGGATATCTCCTTGTGGACACTTTGGAAACCACATGACAGTCACTTTTTGTGCGGTTCTTTAAGCGATTGTTCCTGAAGTAGTGAGACTGTGAGCTTTCAAGATTTGTTCCATGGACACATCCTCATGACAGCACATAAAAAAAGGAAGAACTGATCCCTTAACATTTTCAGAAATCAGAAGATGAAGAGCAATGTTAATATTTGAAAATGTCCCATTATTTTAGTCCTTGACTTGCATTGTATTAATGCGTGGCACTGGCTAGTAGCTATGGTTAGTCCCTCTATGCCTCTGCTTCCTGACTTCAAAATGCAGACAGTAACATCTGTCTGCTTCATGAGATGCTGTCATTATAAATGTTTTAAAGATTATGAGATGTTCAGATACTGAGGAATAGGCTCTATCCAACAATCTGACTTAGAGATGCATAAAATAAAGAGATTTCCAAGAAGTGGTTGGAATCCCTCTTAAAGTGGAAAAAAATTTACCATCTGAGGAGCTTGTTAGAGCAGTGGGAAAATGAACAAAATGTGAGCGTGACCGTTACAAAATAAGAGTGTGAGGACATCAGAAGAAAGATTAAAAGCAAGCTTTGAGCAGGACGTTTTCACAGATGTGGTTATAAGGGAATCACATGGGAGTGAGAAAATTCTGCCCAGAGCTGGAAAATCCAGTTATGTTTTTTCTGCTTTCAAATTCCAATCTCCCCATTGACTGGCCATGTGGCTCTGAGTAAGTCGTAGCATACATGTGGCACCATCCTATCCATTGGTGGCACAGGGATAACGGGGGCCCTGGCAGGGAGATTTGAGATTAGAGATTACATTAAATGATGTCTGAAACATTGTAAGCTCTTCACAGGGATATACTAGAGGAAGACAAAAAATACCACCGTTTGTTAGTCATAGCATTGATTAGAAAAATTTGGATGAACATGCACTTTCTTGATATTTAAAAATATATTGGATGTTGTAATTGATGGAAGACAGAGAAGTTACACAGGGACAGTAGTTCCGGTGCAGGGGGATATCAGCTGTCTCATCCCTGCAGAGTTCAGTGTCAGTGAGGCATATCTGGTATCCTTTTCCATAAAGCAGGGACAGAAACAATTGTCATCTCCAGCTCTGCCTCAGACCAGTCCTGGAGCCACCTGAGGATGAATAGCTTATTCAGTCTCAGACTGCTCCTTTGAGAGGAAGAAGTGTCAGGTGTGATGTGGCTTTTGGAAGGTGGGAGCCATGGGAACTGCCCTGAGAACAGATAACACATTTCCCCAGTCAACACGGAGAGATTGCCCAGGGTCTCTCCCCTCCTGGGCAACATTAGAACAGGCAATATTTGCTGGAAAGTGTGGCAAGGACATTGCAGAGCACCTGCACTGTCCAGAGTTCAACCAACCTTTTCCCAGGTAGAGACTGGTTCTCCCCTCTCTACTGTGAATAACCTAAACGTGCCTTCAGCTGCTGCGTTTCAATAGACAAACCATCAATATCTGGCACCTATATGAACCCTGTCACTGAGTTAAAAGAAGCAGTGCATTACAAAGACCTTTAAGCAAAACTGCTTGTTGCCAGATAAGGCAGGGGCTACCCTGGTGGTTGTCAGCAGTTTCTGGTTTGGATTCCTGGCAGCTTTCTTCTGTCTGTGACGCTACTGCTTTTTTGCCCCTTCATTCCCAATGCAGCCATCTCACATTTAAACTCTGTGTTCCTTGGGCAGAGCCCATTCTTTCTTCTCTGTTTGCACACTGGCTAACACAGTGGGGTACTGGTCCGTGACCAGGACTACTGGGTACTATGCTAATGACTGTAATGGCAGTAATTAATAATGCTTTGTTCTTTGATCTCAGGGCTTGCCGAGTCAGTCAGCTGCTGCAATTGTTCTCTGCCCTACGGCTGAGTGTGTAGTTAGGTTGCTTTTTTTAATATCTAGTGGTTTGATCTCGGTGTCCCCTCCTATATGCTGATCCTGCCTTCAGACTGGCAGACTGGAGTCTCCTAAAATGGTTTTGAGGGCAGTTGGGCAGGCTGCCTTTGGACCCGCTCCTTCCATTTGGAATAGCTTGTATTCCTTTACATGCTCTGCTGCTAGTGTTGCCTTTCTCAGTGCTTGCATCAGCTCCCAAATAAGGTGCTGTGCTGCTGCCTCGTCATGATACAGCGGTGTTTTTTACACTGATAATTTACATGGATTATTCATGGATCACTTGTTTCTTCCAAGTCCTTATATCCATACACAATTTCGGTGGGTTGACTAGGGATTTCAAGTGGAGAAATCAGAAGCAATAAATATCTCTGAATGACTAGCCTGAACGTCTCAGGTGATCTGAGGAGGAAATCAGAGAGAATAAAATTGTATGGATTTGTGTTTCATGTCATAAATCTTATGTGCTTGAGCATTTTAGTTTGGTGGTGTGTTTTTTTTTTTTTTTTTGGATGCACTGCCAGGGAAAGTTGCATGTGCAGCCCTGGAAATGTCACTGGAGATTGTGTAAGTTCCCTGGGCAGCCTTGAGGGTCAGAGGGAGATTCCTCAGACCCTGAGCAAATAGCTTCACCAGAGCAAATTGCTTCTCCACTTAGTGCTTAAATTCCTCTAATAACAGAAGTGATGAAAATACTAACCACAGTGAGAATGGGTGGAATATTTGCCTTTCCCTCCTCTTTTTTTGTCTTTAAAAAAATTATTCTAAGGCCATTATTGGTCTCTTAACAATTGAAGAGGCTCTCCCCTGATTATCCCACTAGGTAGCTGAACTGTATCCTGCTGATACCAGCCCTGCTGCCAGGGTCTGAGTGGAGTCACTGGGACAAGCCATCTGAAAATAATGGGTTATCTGAGGTCCTAAAGAGAGGCTAGAGATAGGTGTGGCCCCTTCCCAGTAAGACCTCTAATACTTTCTTCAGAAGTGGAGTGGTGTCTTCAGCTTGGAAGTTTACTGCAGCTGTGAAACTATTTAGATCCCCATATACCAGTGTGCCATCAGGAGGCCGAGTGTGAGGAGGTAAGACTCTGGAAAAATGGAAGTTGAAACCCTCTTGCCTTTATTCCAGACTCTTGGCAAAATAGTTTCCAAGCCACTCAGAACATCCTGAATACTGCACAGGTCTAACATCTAAAAAGGGAACTAATCTAGTGAGTCACTCCAGGAAGGTCGGACTAAGGCAGCGAATTTGGAAACTTCATCCCTTCTTCAAAGCCACTGGAGACCAGGGGATGGTCTGGACTAGCAGGATTAGAAATACAAGGGTGTTAGAGAACATGGCAAGAGACCTAATCCATCTTTTGGTGACCTGCCTGAACAAATAACTATGACAGAGAGCTGAGAAATATGATATTTGTTCTTGTGTGAGCCCAATGGAATGGTTTTTATCATCTGCTGAATTGGACAGAGCATGATGGAAAGTCAAGACAGATTGCTTCTAGCTGGAGAATGTGACCTATCCAAAAATGATTGATTTTTTTTTTTTCTCAGGACTTGCTGAGTTTTCCAGGTTATTCAACATCACTTCAGCTGCAGTAGTGAAGAGGACAAAAACCTCCTGCAGTAAACTTGTCTGCTCACTTTGGAGTTCCAGAGCAGGTCATATCTGACACAAAGCTTCAATTTTCTTGTGAGGTCTTCTGGGGCATTTGCAAACACCTTGTTACATCCAGGTCCCATTTTGCTTGAGGAAAATGTTTCCTGCAGTGAAGACAATCAAAGATTTCCTTTCTGAATTCTCATACTCCCATCCCCTCCTCTTGGCAAAGCAAATAATACCTCTAGCAATGGATTCAGCCTTGCAGATGAACTGTGGGAAGAGAGCTGAGGCCCAAACATCTCACCCTGCCAGATCCTTGCTGGCTGGGCTCCTTAAGTCTACAAAAGAAGGAAGATCAACATAAAACATCTGAAAAGCAGAACTTGGAACAGTCAGCTTCTTCTGAATATTAAATGCCAGAAAATTTCTTTTCCAAACAAGATGGAGTGGTGCAAGGAAGAGCCAGAAACCGTCAGTTCCATTTTATTAGTGTGTTAGCAAGAATCACCCATTAGCTCATTCTCATGTTGCTGCTTCACTTAATGGATTTCAGATACACTCTGATGTCTACCCTGAGACTAACACTGACTCCTTCTGCTCCCTAGACTGTCCTCCAGATTCTCTCCTTGCAGCTAGGGAAAGAGAGACATCTTCCTGCAATCTTGGAAGAACTGAAGGATCCAAGTACATTTAAATGCTGGTAGGCAGAATAAATCCAGATGCAGGGTAACACCTTTCTGTGTAGAGCTGTTCATTCCTGGGCTGTATTGATGTTTCATTCCCATTTTCTTTTGTTTAATGAAAGGTTCACAGTCCTTACCTTTTCATAAAGGGACTGTGGTATTTATTGTGAAAATTTAGACTCCCTTCTCAAGGGACAGTTAATAAGCACATAGTAAACAAGAGCCTTTGTAAACTAAAAATAAAGATAATTCTTCAAACACCTTGACCACAGGGTCCTGAATCTCTGAAATCCTGTCAGCCCCCAAACTCAGAGTTCCTCCCTCCACCAGGATGAGACATTAGCTAGTGTATCAAGCAATTTCATAGGGTATTTTTTTTCTGCAGAGCTGTGACATCATGCCTGGCAGCTCCCCAAGGCACCAGATCCAATTACCTGAGTCACTAGCAAAGGGAAATTGCCAAGGGGCTGTCACTGAATTCAGCTCTGGTGGATGCAAGAGCAGAAAAAGCCAAGTGAAATGGCTGACAGCAGACAGGGGGAGGGGAGGAAAGGAGCAGCAGCAGCAGTTCCTCATCAAAGAGATCAAAGGAGAAATTGCTAAGGAAAAGACGAAAGAAATTCAGGGAGAAGCAACTAAAAAAGAGCCAAAGGGGAAACTCTGTAAGGGGAATTTCCAAGTATTCCCTCAGTCCTACATAAGAGATGATCGGAGCCACTAGATTGACACAGGTCAAATGTGTTTGGAGGAGGTTTTTCTGTATGTTATTTTAACATTAATCTTCACTGCTGATGGAACTGATGCCCTTTTCTTTTGTGATCCCATCTGGAACCTCCTTTTCTAATTTTGCTGCATTTTCCAGCTTTCTGCTAAAGCTGTTTTCAAGGACTGAGAAACAGACCTCCTTGTTGTTCACCGTTCCCTGCCCTTAGTTATGTTCCTTTTGCAGCTGCAATATCTTCCTTGCCTGGAGGAGTTTGCAAGGAGTACAGGTTGCTCTGAAGCTAGCACGTGGAGCCTTGTTTTCATAACCAGACCTCTGGAGGCTTCTGTTAATTACTTCACCAGAATTCTTATATATATAGCAGCAAAATGAAATTCTCCCAATGCAGGGAAAAGTAAAGGCCTCCTCTACCTAAGGAGCCAGCACTGAAGTGGTGGCCTTAACATACAAAAATATACCAGCTGGCATCAAAACCCCAGCATAAATAGGTTCCCTGTACAGATCACTTTTGCAAATGGGAGGTACTCACAGGGAGAATTTTAGTATAACCAGCTATAGTCACAGAAGGTTTTATGTGCTAGGCACAAGCAGTGCACACACAGAGAATTAGAAATGCAAGCGCACAGATATAGCAGGTAAGGTGAGGAAAGAGAGTCCATAAACCACAGAAATACACACTGCTCACAAGTGCAGACTGAAGTACTGTGCACACACAAAAGCTATTAAGATGTAGATGCAGCCTCATTAATCTGGGCTGTTTTACAAACCTTATTCCCTAGCTTTCACAGGGGATTTATGTGATAGATGAGGCCATTTTGAAATCTGGCAGAATGCCGCATTCCTCGGAGCATACTACAGAATAAAAATCTTATATAATGTGTAAAGCACAAGGGAAAGGGGGCATCTCCAGGAAAGAACACATGTCTGGGCGTGTGTTTGCATGTAAACTATTAGCTTTATCTCCACTGCAGTGTGTTTGCAAGCATTCTGTGTGTCTGTGCTGTGTGTGTGAGTCTGGATGTACTGCACTGCTGAGGCTATGTGAACTGATCTGTGCATCAAATAGGAAGAGAATGGACCTTTGAATGTAGATCCCTTACCTGACACTATCCCCAGGCTGGAAAACTTGCAATGGCTGACCTTCAGGGTCTACTACAAAACTTATGGGTTAAGCAGGAATAAAGGCCTTAATTTATCATGGATGGGTTGGGGAGTTGCCTAGCAATAAAGATATCTTGTCAGCATCATGACCTTCACTTTGTGTTTGTGAATGTCTACTACCAGTACCCTAGGGGTTTAGGACAAATGAAGGATATGAGCAGATATATGGATACATGTGTGATATGACTATCCTGCGCATTAATTGTGGAGCCATGTGCTAAAAATACTTACTTACATCTTTTCCTTTCCCCTCCTTCATTCATTTCAGAGTTGTGTACACTCAGGAACTTACTGAGATTGCCTGTGGCAGTGCAAACCCTTAAGCAGCTTGGAACAGGTGCCACCAGTAGAATCCTCCATAAGGGAATGATGCTTTGTCTCCTGTAGACCCAGCACTTCTCCCTAAATTAGTAGTAGCCCATGTTTACAGCACCCTATTTGGGTAGAAAACTGCACATACACAAGTTACCTGGGCTCTGGCTGGGCATCAGTACAACAAGTAGGTTGTCTGGTCAACTGGCTGCTCTTAGAGCGTACCACAGTTAGATTCTGTCCCCCTTTCCCTCTGTGGAGATACTAATTTGGGCTCTAGTACTTTATCCAGCTATTCATTTTCATTGCACTTATTGCATGAGATTTTTCCTGGGATTTAATTTTCTGAAATTCTGTGAACTGTAATCCACCACTGTGTTAGAAAGCTAACAAAGGAGGGATGTGTGTAGGCAGGACACTCATAAGCTTTCTTTCCTTTGTAAGGTAGCGTAAAGAAAAATATTTACTTCTCTCACCAAACAGAATTTACCTGGCCCAAGACTGAATTTAGGCAAGATTTAAACCTATAATACCAGCAGTCTTTGAATCTGAAAACAGAAGGAAAAAAAAAGGAAAAAAAAGAAAAAAAGAAGACAGCTTTATCTGACTGAAAGCTATCTCCAAGGAATTATGGTGGGGGAAAGAGTTGATAGATTACTTTATGCTTACATCCCCCTACCCTAGTTTCAGGTAATAATTTCCATGCTGAAATAACTGACCTATATAATACCATAGTCTGTCTGTCACCAGTTTTCTCTGAGCATACTCTCCTAACTGGATTTATGCAGTCTGTTTGCAGAACACAGAGGCACACCCAAGCTTACCTTGGGTTAATTCAGGTTAACCCACTGCTGCTGGAGAAATGTGATCCATGGGTAGCTGCCTCAACAATTACTCCATTCCCAGGAATTCCCACTGCCTCTGCAGCAACTCGTCCCACTGCGCTTCTCTTGTCCTCCTCCCTGTGTGTACTAGGTAAAAATTAAGCCTCTTGCATTTCCCTCAGGCAGAAACATGTTTGCCTGCAAGAGCACTTCCAGTCCTGGAGCTGCCAGGGCAGAAGGCAGGGTGCTGGGCAGGGCAAATGCAGGACGCACAGGGGGTATGCAGGCCCCCGGCCTGGGCAGGCACAAGCCATCTTCCCCACACAGAGTGATTGCGCAAAGCCTGTGCTCGCGTCTGTGCGTCCATGGAGCGATGGCTGAGGGCACATATGTGCCATCTGTGCGTGCCTGGAACGAGACCACGGGCACAAGCCTTCCACCTGCCTGTGGGTAAAGCCACTTGCTCGGGACTGCCCTCCATCAGGCACAATGTCAGAGCCGTGGTGGGAACAGGGAGCTGCCCCAGACGAATGGCCTCATTCCGCTCTTTTCACTTATGCAAAATTTCTGTTTGAAAAAGATGAACGTGTTCAGGAGCAGCCCCAGAGGCAGTTCAAGTGCACAGATCTGTGATATGTTTATACATGCTGCTTGCAGGATGGACTTAGTCCCTGGGTATATCAACAGCCCTGTTCCAGGAAGGACTGCAACACAACACAGAGATCTTACATCCCCTCTAGCAGCCTGTTTGGGTGCTGGAAGAAGTTTGGCCGCAGCAGCACCGAGCAGGACTCACTAAGATTTGCTGTGCTTGCTTTGTCGTGTATAGGTTTGGTTTTGTTTTGAATCAGATTGTTCATTGCATGTCTGTTCATGTGAATTCAGTGTCCCCAGTGTAATGGCATCTGGATCCTGAATAGGTCCTTGAGGTGTCGCTACTGTGACAGTAATGCCAATAATGATAATAACTGGAAGGGGAGGATCACAAGTGCAGGCTAAAGTACTTGCTTCTAGCCTTCAGATGGATCAATATTCTGACCTTCAAAGTCAAGGCATATTTATCTACTGAAGATCTTTTTAATACTTATTTGGAATGTTAATGTGTTTTTATACTGCCCCTCCGCAACTTCAGTAATTTGGTTTGTGGTATCAGGGTATCTGTGAGGCTCAGCAAACAGAGGTATTCAAAATAGCCTCTGTAAAAGGTTTCAGAAAGCTTCAAACCCTTTCTAAAATGGCTGCCGTGTAGCACACATATCTTAGAAGGAATAAATGGTGATAAGTGGTTAGAGATTTGTCTGCAGTGACCTGAATGATTCATTAACAACAGGGGGGTGTGTGAGCTGGTGCAGAGAAAACCATGTAGCTCAGCCTGCCTGTGAGCCTGCTGCTGACCAGGGAGTGCTGCACTGTCCTCCTGTGCCCAAATCCCACTTGCAAAAGCCCTAGAGTGTGGCTGTTTGAGTCAGTTTTATCCTCCCTGGCCCAAGTGTCAACCAAGCTGGTTGGTGTCACGTAAATAGGACTTCATCTGGGATGCTTCTCAGGCAGCTGGGCTAAGCTTCAGCTGGCCATGACAGCATGCTGTGATCTGTGTCCTCGGGGTGTCTGAGCTGCAGAGGATGCTGATCCCTCTCATGTGTCTGCTACTTCAGCTCAAGCAGCTTTAGACACTCATACTTCACAGTTTGGAGACAGGCATGGCGGTCCCAAGGGAGAGACAAAATGGCTGTCATGGGTACTTGCCTATATCCCTATACACGTGGCAGTTTAGGCACGGATAATGTACAGTGCAATGCGACCTGTATGTGCAGAAATGGAGCCTGCTTTCAGCTTCAGCATGCATAGCAGCACACACTCAGCCTTTTCTTCACAATAGTGCTGGTCCCTGCCTCTGGCCAATGTGCAGCATATTCCAGTGAGGAGTGAGATTTCACAACTGAACCCTCTGAGGTGGCCCTATTCTCCTTTCTCCTGTTGTTGCACAATAAGGAATAGGGTGTCTCACCGAGACTTCAGCTCTCATGTTGCTGACAGGAGAGTGGAAACAGCAGCAGTGTGATTTGTAATGAAATGTACCCCATGACCTGTTCCGCCCAAAGCAGGAAGCCATTGCCCAGGGGCCTCCTCCTGTCCCTGTGTCCCTGGGCTAGCAGGGGGGCTCTTTGTGGTAGGCTTGGGACCCTCAAAGTGGATGGATTTTCCATGGTGTATACACAGCCTGTTTCCTTCTTTTAGAGGGTGCAAAACGTGCCAGGGGCTGTGTCTGCAGCATTCACAGAAGACCATATACATGGCCGCAGGTGTGGTGGTTGGGTAGGGGGTGAGGGAATGGGGATGCAGCAGAGGATAGAGAAGAATCCCCTTTCTGCCATGTGAAATCTGTCCTACTGGCTCCTCCCTCCCTGTCCTCCCCCCTTCCCACATATTTTGGTATCTCCACATCTGTGCAGAGTTTCAGGCACGTGGGGCTCCCAAGAGATAGCGTCATTTTTGTGTTAAAGATGCTTATTGAATTTGACAAACGATGATTTATGACAAGGCAAGCCGCATGGGGGGCGGTGAGGAGCCTCAGCGCCTCGTCATGGACCGGGAATCTGTTTCATTCCCATCTCAGCTCCCTGCCTGCCTCTCATTGGAGCTCAGAGCAGATCAGACTCGACAGTTGCTGGGAATGTATTGCTTAGCTGAGAGAGAGAGAGTGAGACAGATCACGAGGGAAACAAAGAGAACAGAGTGAGGAGCTAATCTCCCAGTGTCTCTCCCTTTAACTCGTGACCACACCTCCAAGACCTTGTAGGACATTCAGTAAATAAATTAGCTTTAACTGCCCTGGTAGCCTGGGTTTGAATCCGGCTTCACTGAATTTTCTGCATATCATGACAATTTAAATTCAGTTTTCAGGTCGCATTGCTGTCCTCTGTGCCAGCTGCAGGCTGGATCTTCTGGATGCAGCTTACCCAGATCTGCAGCAGTCTCTCCTTGCTACGGTCTCCTCTGGCCATTCCACTCCCACTGTTCAGTTGAGTCACTCCAGGCCCAGCAGAAGTTGGAAACTGAGGCTTTGTGCTGTACCATGTGACTATGGCCACCCTGTTTCCAGAACTGGTTCAGTGGCTTTGCCACTTAAGCAAAATGCAGAGCCCAACGTGATAAACCTGCCCTGGGCAGAACCAATGGGGTTGTTTCAGAACCACACTGATGGAGCTGTAAGGGCTGAGAACTACCATGCAAAGACACCAGAAAGATTTCACACTAATCCTGCTGGATCCAGCACAGCCTGTTAAGCCTGACTTAACACCAACCTGGCCAGACCTGGGCTCCCTTAGAGCCAAGCAGGTGTATTTCCACTGTGCTCTGAGCGCGGTGAAGCTCTGTTCAAGCACTATACAGATGCAGAAAGGCAGCTCATGGCTGGCATTGTGCCCAAGCTAATAAACCCTCCCAAATCCAGAGTGCTGGGAAGTGCAGTGTGGAGTCGCTTGAGTGGTCCTGTTGGGAACCAGCCCAGGTCCAGAAGAGTTGATGCTGAGCCAGAGCCAATAATCCCTGCTGGACTTAGGCTGAGCTTGTGCAGAATGACTGGGTGTCCCTGCATCGCATTTCCAGCACATCCTGTGGGCCCCACATTAACAGGGCTTTCCACTGTCTGAGGTATATCCCAGCCCCCTTATCTTGGGTCATGGAAACTTGACAGTAATATCTTGAGGAGAGACAGTGAATGCTCCAGTCCTCTCAGTGACAGCATCTTGTGAGAGGCAGGAGGGCGAGAAGGTCTGGAGGGAGACACTCCTCTGCTGGCAGGCACCTCATCGTGGTGAGGGAGAGGCTGGGCAGCACATGGCTGCTCCAGATGGAAAGCATTAACCAGGAATGTCTGTGAAGTGGTCTGGAGCAGTGTAAACAAGAGCCTTGAATCATCCAGCACCTTGTAAGCAGGGCTGGAAAGGATTCCCTGCCATGCTCTCCTTCCCTCCCTTTTTTCCTATCTCCCTCCTTCCTTTCACCTCCTTTTCCTTGATTGACCATATTGCTGTAGTCATTTCTTTATTTCCATGTGTGGTTAAGTAAGGGTGTGCTTTCTTCAGTTCTCCTGCTTTCAACTGGTGTCACTATTTGTGAGAGAAGGGGAAGGCTAGAGCTGGAGAGGCACCAAGGGCTCGTGTACCACCTCTGAGCTAAACCAGCCCTCGTGTGAGTCAACACATCTTATTGGCTAGCCAGGTACATCGACCTCCCCAGACATTCCTGTCAGGAGAATGCCCTCCCAGTGGCCTTGCCATCGACTCTGACTGGTCCCTTTGCCCCTATTACTGTCCAGTGGACTGACTCCTGAGGAAGGGGAGCACCATCAGGCTGCTGAAGCTCTAAACTAACTCAATATTCTGTTACAGAGCCGAACATACAGCTTACAACAGCACTAGTGCAGTATCCTGTTTTCTTCAGGCTCCAGAGTAGTGTCTTTCAGGCTGTCTAAAAAAGATCATTGTTAAGGATTGAGGAGAGTGTGACTGGGCACAAATATCCCTTACCTGACAGGTTCTGGTGGAGCAGCTAAGCTGACCATACTGGATGCTGCTCCTTATTAACTGCTTCTTCTCCAGCGAGCGAAATCAAACCATAGATGTATGTTTATACATCTCAGTGATCCCAATTAGAAGCTCTAGGAACTATAAATACTTGGATCTTTTCACTTGCTATTGAAATGTAGCTGTTTCTGGCAAGGAAGAAGGAAGTTATTTAACAGAGCATAGGAATACTGTGCAACATCTGAAGTAGCAGGATGCTGCATCCCACCACTTATGATAGGAAAACTGAGGAAGCAAAATGAAGTTGGTCAAACTGGCATACTGATTAACATCACGGCTCTCCAGCAGAGCCATGTATTATTTCAGGGCCAGGAAAGGAATGTCAGTTTTGAAAATGAGTCTTCTAGCTATACCACATGCCCAACACAGCACTGGTTTGTGGGATCACTCCTCACCACCTGCTGAACTCTCAGCGCTCCATCCTGTAGAACCTGTTTACCTTGGATTCCTCTGAGGAGGTGTCCTCCGTTCAGATACCTGTGTGTCTAAGCCCCAGTGGAAACACTCTCCTGAGTTAGATAGCTTCAAGAGCAAATGTCACTAGTGTCTGCATTTCTACTTCTGCAACAGCAAATTAGGAGTTGGTTCCATTTTAGCCAGCCAAATGCAGAGTATCTCCATGGAGGGAAGATCTCCAAAGCTTCTGAATAAAGGCATTTTAACCACCCTACTTTCTGCTGTTGGGGTGGATGTCATGTCTCCAAGATGATGGGTGGGGTATCACGGGCCCCCTGCAGTGACACATGTCCCAGGAAGCTACACTGTTTGGTGGCAAAATGTCTTTTGACGTAATCTAATATGGATGGTAGTACCTCAGAAAGCAGATGTCAAGAGAAATAAGCTCTGGCCAGCTGGACTGCTGCATGAATTAGACAACAGCCTAATGTCTGTTCCTTACCACCTCCAGGAGGGTGTCTTCGCTAATAGGGCTTCTTCCTGTCAACAGCCATTCTCAGTTTCTTGAACAGTAATGAAGCAAAACTGCTTTGGGGAAAAAAATATAGACAAGAGTGGTCACCACTCCAGACCTTTCCCAGGGTACTTCTGAGCACATCCAGAAGGTCACATCCACATCTCTGCCATGGGACAATCCACAAAATAATTGTTCTAGCAATCTCATGGCCGAATCTTTATTAGTGGGGTTACTCTGTACGCTTCGTGGATCTGTTCTGTTGTCCTCTGCAGAGCCAAAGAGTCACAATAATGTTGTTACTATTTAAGTGATTTCTGTGAATTCAATTAGGATGCACTCTTTCATGCTAGGAATGAAAGTAGCTCTTTTATTAGATCTGGGCTGTAAAATGGTCTGAATAATCTCTGACGACTAGCAGTATCTGCTTAAGAAAGGAGTGGTAGTCAGATATGGTAAATACAGTATATGATTGAAATAGAAGTTTCAGGGTTTAGGAACCACTCCCCTGGTTCAAGGAAATTTCTTTCACTCTATACTGCAATATACTCATGGCCAGATGGATTACCTGCTATTCTCCCTGTCCTCTGAGGCTTCATCAACTGGACGCTATAAAGACTGGCCTTCATGAACGGATATTCCCAGTCGATCTGGTAATCCTGTGCTCATGTTTTCAGAGATTTTAAGGACAGAATAGATCATCTACTCTGGCTTTTTACATAATGCAAGCCCTGATTTTAATTCATCTGGGACACACCCTATTCATTTTCACTTTCAAAGATAATAAGGATAAAGTATGCCTTTGCACAGTCCTCATATTTAGATCTGGAAACGCCTTAATTGGTCTCATTTTGTGTGTCTCCTGGGGACCGACAGAGGATCATTTCCTTTACCAAGTACAGATATAAATTCTAAATGATTCAAAAGATGAAGTTTCCACTGCTTTCCTGAAAAAAAAAATCTTCTGCAAGAAGATCTTGCTTAGTTTCTCAAATGTTCCTAGTATTATCTTTATAAATAACAAGGACTCAAACCTCTGAAAATGTTTTCATCTCAAAAGAGGCTACTGTCTGTGCACTGTCTCTTGGGGTTTGTATGCCTTTTGCCTGCCTCCAAGTTCACCTTAGTCTCACTTTTACACTTCTCTTCAGGTGTAAAATCCTCAGATCCTCTGATCCACCATTTTCTAATTTTCTTGGCCACCTTGAGAAAGCCCTGACTGTCATCCAAGCTGAACTCTCTGCTTCAGAGCACGCCCAGCAGCGAGGAGCTTGCACAAGTACCAGGGCTTGAGCATCTCTGAAGCCAGGAAGCTGCTGCCTCCCACTGGGTACATCAGTGCCAGAGATACTGTCTCCATAGCAACGCAGGCCTTTTTGTTTTTCTGATGAACAGTTTCAAAGAATAGAAAAGGCACATCTGGAGTTGCCATATCAGCTGTCTCCTCCCTCCCCAGCCTGCCAGAGTCAACAAGAGACAATACCTCGGTTTTAGCAAGCTAAGGGCTGAACATCCCAGGAGACAGAATGAGAGTGAGGGTACAAGAGAGGAGAAGTGTAGTGGGGTGTATTATTGCTTTAAGAATGGATTTGTCTTGGTTACCTTACTACTGTCATATGAGGGGCTTTGCATGGGACTAGCTCAACCAGATCAGCTTGTTCTGTATTCTTTACCTGTTGTATTGCTGCTGAGCATTTGAGTAGGACAAATTTTTGTATCCCTCATTTGTAAAGCCAGAGTTTCTAAGTGCCCCTAGTCCAGCTGCACATATCATAGAGGGTAGAAAATTATCATCTCATGGTTTTTTTTTTTGGTCAGTGCTTTACAAAGATTCTTTAGATAGGTCATTATTTTAATTTTCTTTGTCTCGTGCAAACAGCAAGTGCATTGCTGCTGTTGTTCACTGTGTAAGGAAGCCTGGTTTTGCAGCACTTAACAGGTTATGGGGTAGCAGGCAAGGAAAGCTGTTACTGCCATGGGACCATGCAGTTACCTTAACTTCTTAGATTCCTTATGGATCGTCCTTCAGGTAATTTTTTGCTCTGTTCTCAGAAGGGAGAGCAGATGATCCTATTCCTTCCTTGCCCCACTCCAGCGTCTGTTGTGTACAGCAGTTTTAGCAGACAATTTAAAAAAAGAGGTGATGCTGGTTGGCTATGTCCAGCACAGGAAGAGGCAGAGGAATCAGGCTCCCTGCCATCAACCTCTAACTTCAGCAGGCGGGATGTGGGAAAAAGCAAAGCCCAACCCCAGCCAAATAAAGCTGGCCTGCAAAAGACCTTCATTCCTGAGGAATTTTTGAATTAAATACTGGCTACAGCCAGCCAGATTCCACTGAAAATGACTATGTCAACTGGTTTTAAATAACAGTCTTTCATGTATATGTTTTTTATGTTGCTTCCCATTGTCTGTTGATTTCCCTGTAGACACTGGGAAATTAAATCTTTTGCTCAACACATTTTTGTTCCGTCTTCCCTGGCAAATGTGTGTTTCTGAGTCTGACTGGAAAGAAGATGGCTGGCTGGGCATTGCTCTGTGTCCACTCCCCAAATGGCTGGTGGGAGGAGGTGACAGCTGCCTTTGTGCAGCTGACAAAACCAGTGCCTCCTTTGGGTTTTATGCACTCCTACAACTCATTCCTGTAGCAGTCCCTCTTACTTTTCCTACTGTTTTAGCAGTGCTGCGGGAGTCCTGCTATACTCCTTATGGAACAGGCCAGGCCTGACTACCTACCCTGGGCTTCCTTTGGAAATAGCCATTTCTAAGCCTTCTCCTAGGAGTGCCAACTCCAGTGTGCTACAGTAGCCACAGATTGCAGAATTGTTTTTGCAATTTACCTGCTTCCAGTGCTGGGCCAGGAAATGAGAATTTGTCCCTCCTGGGGACACAGTGCCCTTATTACACTGTAGTAGAAGTGTGATTTCTTTGGGAAAAAAAAATTGGAACAACTAAAGCCACCTGGATGCCTCTGTCTGGAGTAAAGTCTGACAGAGACTTAGAAAATACAGCTACAGTATTCCTTGAAATTACTGAAAGCAAATGGTAATTAGGAGCCACAGGAAAGAATTAAATCTTCCATATGGCATTATGGGCCATCCATATTGGCCCAGATTGTACAGCTGTGGCCTGCAAACAAAAACAGACTCCTGACAAGCACCCTTGTGTTCCATACCATTGCTACACTATGGCTTTATTTTTATGGCACCTAGAAGTGCCATGAGAAAACACACAAGGCTGCCTCCCCACAGGATGAGTCTGTTGCTATTGATGTTACTGCAACACCTAAGAGTTAGTGGCTCTCCTGTTGCTGGAATAGAATTCTTCTCATGAAGATTTCATCACATGACACTGTTATTCAAACATTTCTGTAATACTGTAGGTCTTGAACACAGCTGGTTGTCTTCCATCGGTGTCACCTATAACATTAGGTGAGCAGAATGTCCCTCTGTCTTTGACTGGTAAAGATAGAATAATATACAGCCCAATGCTGTATGAAAAGATGCTCAGGGTGAATACAAAACCTCCCCTTAAACCTCACCAGTATAGCTTCTAGCTTAGTCTAGAATTCCTTTGCCTGGAAAAAGCACCTCAGTCATGATCTGCCATTTGAATCTCCTGCATTGATCATTTTAACATCTTGGATTTAAGTGAACAGGTAAGGAGAAAGAGCAAGGGAGGGTTGGCTTCATGACCTGGAGAACCCCAGGTGGGGGTATTGGGGCCCCAACATATAGAGTTATAACACCATGAGCTATTTAAAAACAGCATCAGAAACCTCATGCTATTTTCCCAGTTCGAGGTCGTTGAGTGGCTGGGGCTAGATCTAGGCTCCCTGAGAGTGATCCTGCTCTTCCTTTAGTCTGGGTGAGCTTGGTCTGAGTTAGATTAACTTAATTTAAATATTTTATGCAGCAGTTTTGTGTGACTTCATTGTTAATCCAGAAGGAATCTGGCCACTTGCAAGTGACTTCCATCTGTAAATAAAATGTGCTCCTGGCACCCTTCCAGTAGAGAGAGCTACTGGTGACGCCTGTCTAACACCAAGCAGCATCATACAGAGATGCTCAAAATTAGGAGAGTTAGTTTGGGTCAGGAGAGAAATGTAGCCATGTTAGGTGTATACAGTTAAAAGAGAAGGTAAAGAGCCCAGTGAGAGACCTACATTAATGCAACTGCATTGCTTTGGGTACTAGTGTTGACTTGGATATCTTTTAAATGCACTATATGATGGACAGCCCTTAGAAGCTTCGGTTTACATTTCTAGCTGCATACATCCCTTGGGTACTTTAAAGTGTTTCTGATGTAAATATTCCCTGCTGAATCACCCCTTTCACTTCCACAGTGCCACAGCTCTTGCCCTGTGTGGGGACACCAGGGACTGACACAGACCTTTTAGCGGCAGCACCCCAATGAATCACTCCTACAGAAACAGCCAGAAATTCTCTGTGTGACATTTCAGAGCTTCCAAAGACATAGCTCTAACTATATTCAGCCCAGGCTGTGCACGTATCTGTGAGGTTTCCACTGTCTTCTGCCCGGGGTGCCACGTGTGTGAAATTATTCAGACTCCTGTTTTGACTAGAGGAGGCCTAGCCAGTTGCAAACTAAGAATAGCCAAAAGATAACTGTCAGCATTAGAATATATATATAAACACACATAAAATAACCCCAAACTCCTAGTAAAAGAATGTAAAAAATGGAGCATGTCAGTAAAATATTTTGGCATTTCATTGGTATAAATACCCAGGCTCCCTAAACACTTTCAATGCATAATCTAGATTTACTGCCTTTTCGAGATGGCTGAAGTGGTAGATTCTTTAAAGCTTGACATGACTGACCATAAGCATGAATTGTACAAATCCAGAGTTACAATTTTACAGCCTGTGTGAACACTTTCAACTGTATGCATTAGAGATTTATTGACTAGTCTATTTGAAGTGTTTTTGTGAAGAAAATTAGAATGTCAGTTAAAAATGTGAAAATAACCAATAAATTCTCTTCAGTTTTGGCAGGTCAAAGAAAAAATCTGTTGGCTTTCATCTCAAAAAAAAGCCCCCCTCAAAGGAAAAAATATAAAAATTTCCCTCATCTTCTCTCCTATTTTTTAAAGTTGATTCAACTGGATGAAGTTTACCAGGCCAAGAACTTTAGACCTGGAGGAAAAAAAAAGTCTAAGCTTCCCACAGCCAGGAAAATACAAGTAGAGACAGGACAAGCTTCCCGTGTGTGCCGCCTAGCCAACTTGCTGGTGCTTTTATTTGTGCAGTTCTCAGCTTCCTAGACTGCTGCATAAAGTTAGCTAGCAATAGGATGGAAACCCTTTACCTCATTTCAAGAGACCATATAACAGCTGTCACCTTTCAGCATCAAGACCTGAACTGGTGACTTAAATAGAAGCCACATCTACATCCTTCTAGTGCAAGGAACCATATTTCAGACTTAACTCATCACCTCCCACCCTCATTGCCTCAGATTCCTGCTGAGACTACAGAATGATGAAAATAGCAAGACACAGCATTTCGTGTTATACTTCTGATCTGTAAGGAAAAGCATAGAACGAGAAATGTCAGGAGCGAAGCCAGCCTGAGGAGATATCCTCTTCTCAGACAAAAGAGATTTGGAAGCACAGCCATCTTTATTTTAATGCCTTTCTGAATAAAAACCTCTGAATCTCTTGGTGCATGTGCCACCACTAATGCAATCAAATCAGACTTAGAATGTGTGGATTTCTAAAGCACCTCTCACTGCCACAGCTAGGTAACAGATTACAAGAATTAGAAGAGACATCACTGCAGTTCCGTTTATACCATATTCTCTGTCCCCCCTAAGGCATTTTAAGATGGATTCTCTGGTGTCTGCTAAATTTGCCTTTGCACTGGTTATGGAGCATAGAGAGAAGTTAAACAGGCAGGAGATTCCCACAGAAAAATTCCCTCAATACAAGGGAGACCTGTGCCAGCTGTATAGCTGTCTCTTCTCCGCTGTCTGTCCCTCTACTCTCAGCAGGAACAGGATGAAACAAAATGCTATATTACAACAGATCTTCCTCTTGTTTGTGCTGGTGATGTAAACTGGAGTATGTGATTTATTGTTACAGTGGGAGAGTAGCAGCTGAGATTTGAACATCTGCCTCTCCAGGATGCCTTAGTTAAGGGTCAAGCTCTTTCTTTTTCTGTTTTGCAGGATGGCCACAGGGAATGACACTCACTGTCTGTTTGGCAAATGACTTCATTGAGAAGGATTACTGTATGCAGGGGCACCATGTATTGATCTCAGCCTGAGCTGTTACTTCACTGGAGAACATGACAAAATGTTCTCATGGGTGAAGGTTTTCTGGCTCATGCGATCTTTTTGCCCCTGGAGACGGTAGAAAGGAACTATGGGCTTTCCAACCTCATCCTGCTCAGAGGAAAACCAATCATTATTTCTTCTTCTCTTTTCTCTTGCCTTTCACACAAGCTAATCCATCATTTTTCAAAAGTCCTGGCTGACTGGGGAGGTACCATCAGACTGGAAATCAGCCAATGTTACCCCCATATATAAGAAGGGAAGGAGGGATGATCAGGGAAATTACAGGCCTGTCAGTCTGACTTCTGTGCCAGGAAAGCTGATGGAGCAGATCATCCTGAGTACGCTTCTGCGGCACTTGCAGAGTGGCCAGGGGATCAGGTCCAGTCAGCATGGCTTCACAAAAGGCAGGTCCTGTCTGGCTAACCTGATCTCCTTCTACGATGGGGTAACCTGCTTATTAGATGAAGGAAGGGCTGTGGATGTTGTCTACCTTGACTTTAGCAAGGCGTTTGACACAGTTTCCCACAGCATTCTCCTTGAGAAACTGGCTGCTTTTGGCTTGGATGAGTACACGCTTGGCTGGATAAAAAATTGGTTGGATGGCCGAGTCCAGAGGGTTGTGCTCAATGGAGTCAAGTCTGGTTGGCGGCCGGTCACGAGTGGTGTCCCTCAGGGGTCAGTGTTGGGGCCTCTCCTGTTCAACATCTTTATTGATGACTTGGATGAGGGGATAGAGTGCACCCTTAGTAAGTTTGCAGATGACACTAAGCTGGGTGGGAGTGTCGATCTGCTTGAGGGTAGGCAGGCTCTGCAGAGGGACCTAGATAGGCTGGATAGATGGGCAGAGACCAATGGGATGAGTTTTAATAAGGCTAAATGTAGAGTCCTGCATTTTGGGCGTAACAACCCCCAGCAGCGCTACAGGCTCGGGAAGGTGTGGCTGGAGAGCTCCCCAGCAGAGAAGGACCTGGGGGTGCTGATTGACAGCCGGCTGAACATGAGTCAGCAGTGTGCCCAGGTGGCTAAGAAGGCCAATGGCATCCTGGCTTGCATCAGGAATAGTGTGACCAGCAGGAGCAGGGAGGTGATCTTGCCACTGTACTCGGCACTGGTGAGGCCACACCTCGAGTACTGTGTGCAGTTTTGGGCACCGCAGTATAGGAAGGACATTGAGGTACTGGAGAGGGTGCAGAGAAGGGCAACTAAGCTAATCAGGGGTCTGGAGAACAGGCCTTATGAGGAGAGGCTTAGGGAGTTGGGGTTGTTTAGCCTGGAGAAGAGGAGGCTGAGGGGAGACCTTATCGCTCTCTTCAGCTACTTGAAAGGTCATTCTAGGGAGGCGGGTGTTGGCCTCTTCTCCCTTGTGACTAGTGACAGGACTAGAGGGAATGGGCTTAAGCTGTGCCAGGGTAGGTTTAGATTAGATATTAGGAAGAATTTCTTTACTGAAAGAGTAGTAAGATATTGGAATAGGCTGCCCAGGGAGGGGGTGGAGTCACCATCCCTGGAGGTTTTTAAGAAGAGGATAGATGTGTTTCTTCAGGGGATGATTTAGGGATAAGAGTAGTGTAGGGTTATCAGTTGGACTAGATAATCTTGAGGGTCCTTTCCAACCGTAATGATTCTGGGATTCTGGGATTCTGTGATTCTGTAATCACAGACTGTTTTTACTGACTGTTATTGATAATCTCCTCCTGCCCCCACAAACCATTCTAAACCAAGCCAGCCAGCCTAGTCATTGGAGAGGGGTTAGTTTCACACTCCAGTTTTACCAGTTTTTATGCAATGAAGGTGCAGTTTAAATTTCTCAGCTTTTAGTCCTCTAGTTCTTTCCCTTCTTGCTCCTACTGGGCCTTGCAGCTAGTTAGTCAAAACTCACCCTGTGCTTACTGCAGCCCGGAGAACCTCAGGACATTCCTTCTGGGCTTTTCAAGTCCAGCTCCTTGCTTGCACAGCCAGCCATTTCGTACAATCAATTGGGTAAATGTGTCTAACTGAATCTTAAAACCAGCTTCGGTTTTGCCTTACTAAATCCATTGGGAGGCCTTCACGGAGCATCAGCACTCTCAGCATTAGAAACCTGACAATCCCTAGCCTAAATGTATGCATGGCTAGTTTACACCCATTTGTTCTTGTGCCAGCATTGTCCTTTATCTTTAAATAGCTCTTTCCTCCTCCCCATGTGTTCACCCCCTGAAGTATTTATTTATAGATTGCAATTATATCCCCCTTTGCTAGGCTAAACAAGCCAGGCTCCTTAGTTAATTAAGCTCTGGTGAATGATGCAAGGCTAAGCAGCATGGACGCCCCCAATCTTCCTCAGTCAGGGCTATATTAACAGATCATCAGGAGCTAAAAAGGACACACTTAATTTTTACCAGAGCTGATTCTGACTGCCCTCCTGCTTAACGGGAAGCTTCTTAGTTCAAACTTCAATCAAATCTTCACTAACCAGTCCTCCATTTTATCTTTAAGGTAAGGCAGATATGGGCTGCCTTTGATGCACCCTGTTCTATCCTGCTTGATATATCCAAGTGGCTGGGTATCACAGAATATACATTAATCACATCGGGGTTTGTTTTCAAAGTAGAATTAAGAAGTGAAAAATACATGAGTCTCAGTTGCTTGCTTGCTCAAAACATGTCCAGATAGGAATAGGAAATGTGTGAGAGGCAGCAGTCCAACATCAGCTCTGGGAGATGTGTTGAAGGAGTTAACAGGGCTTTTCCATCTGTAGCCTTTAGGACTGTTGTAATTCATCATTTCTATAGCACCATAAATTAGACAGCACTTTACATGCACAGAGGCAGTTGTTGCTTCCCTGAAGTCCATAGCAGGACTCCCAGAACAGGGTGCCTGGTTGAGGCACACTCTTCCCCAGAATGGCTTCTACTGTGAATACCATGCCTGCAGGACTATGTGACAATACTGCCCCATTGTCACATTTGGAGTGGGAGTGAAAACGCTGGGGAAGGCTGATGGCTTTTTTACCAACTCCCTCATATCACAGCTGGACTCCTCGTCTCTCCACAGCCTGTTATAGCATTGCCCGGATGGAGAAAAGGCTTCTTGGGGCTTTGATGCAGCCTGGCTGTCCTCCAGCAATATCCACAGTACTCCCTCCCCTCCCATATGCTCTCCATTAACATCCTCCTGTCTGCTGAATAAGGAAAGAATAACTCTCCCAGCCCCAGCCAGAGCCCCCGAGCCAGGGGAGTTCATCAGTCAGACTGGTTTCTCCTGAACCCAGAATAGGCCTCGTTAATGGGCCAGGAGGGGATTTTATTTTGCCTTTCAGCTAGTGGCTGCCCTGCGCCAGGAGCAGAGTCAAGTTACTGTGTCCGGGAATCTCAGCTATTCCAAGAGTAGGAGCAAGTGAGCTGCTGACTCAGGAGGTTTCCTAGTATTTTCAAGCAGGGCTTGGTCCTGTCAGAGCAAACAGAATTGTTGGTCTTGCTTTCTTCTAGCCCCAGGACAGGGATTAACAAAAGTCACAGCTGACTGCAACAAGCTGGGGAATGGAACCTGAGCAGGACTGTGGATCACGCCCTTTCCTGGCATGGACACAGGTCCTTGCAAAGACTTTTATTAGTCCTTTAGCCTTTTTTATTCCTTTCCTTGGAGGGCTGTTTAGTATAGTATAAACGTCCACAAGTTATGAGGCAGCTCAGCTTTGTCTGCTCCATTTTCTAAAATGGAAGATAAAATCAGAGGGAGAAGCAGACTTATGAGGCAAAATGTTTTACTGCAAATCAGTGTCAAAAGGGAGACTGATATTGAGGAACCCCTGCCTCCTGGCACCCTGCTCTCACCCAGAGGCACCTTGCTTCTGTTTTGTGCAGGGATGCAGAAGGACCCCTCCTGTGTAGCTAAATCTTCCTTAGGCCTTCCTGGAGCCTGGAATGGAGTCCCAGCCTATGTCTGGGTTAAGTGGTTAGGAGTCAACGCTGAGTTCAGGACTCTTGTCCTCGTTTCAAGTCTGCCTATCATGCTCTTATCTCTTCAAAAGGATCCGATTTCTAAAGGTTAGCAGAGAAGATGAGGCTAATAAAGCAGCCTCCTGCACTCACTCCTCATGAAGCAGCACATAGCCCTTTCTTTGCACGAAGAGTGAAGTCATTGGAGAGCATATGTTTGCACATTTGCACTCCTCCATCTCCCAGCACCACTGTGACTCCAGCAGGCCTGTCACAACGTGTCTCCTATTAGCCCCTGCAAAGTTCTGTCAGCAAAGAGAGCCTCAGCTTTCTTCTTTCAGGTCATGTTAGTCTGTCCTTCTTTGCTGTCTCCCTCCATGGGTTGTTTTCTCTTGCTGTACTTTTCTCTTTCTCAAACTCACTTCAGGAATAAATAACCAGCCTAGGATGTAAAGGACAGTTACGTACAAGCTGGTAGTTACAAACCAGAACGTTTCTATCTGCCTGTAATTATCAGCATGTCTATCCCAGACATATTCCCTAAGACTAGGATCTGGTACAGGGGCAGACAGGTAAGAGCTTATCTTACTCTCCTTCAGTTTTGATATGAAGGTCCCCAGTTTGAACAGTTAAGGAGCTTTTGGTTTGTGGCCCAAATGCCACCTGTCTGTGCATTATGGCCAGATGTGTAGAATGCCTATCCTACCTAGCATTTCAGAGAGATTTCTCTATGTAAGGAGAATTTTCAGCTACCTTTTTGGAGGACTTAATAGCCCTTTAGTAGTGCCCAACATTACAACAGTGACAGGCTGCAGACTAAGGCTGGGGCCCACTTACCTTTGCCATGCTGCTTGCTTTAGATCATGAGCTCTGTAGAAGTCCACAGATGGTACCCAGGAGTACAGGGAAGCAGCCAGGGAGGAAGAGCATGCTCCAGGACATTTGATTTTCTGGAAAACTTAGAGTGCTGATTTTTCTCCACCACTTCTTAACACACCATTTGGGTTAGGATGGGATTCGCATCTGCAGAGTTTGTCCATGGAACAATGGCCCCAAGAAATCTACGTGTCTTCCTCCAAAAGTTTTTGAATCAGAAGGGACTGAACTATTTAATTTCAGCTATCCAGGGCATGAATTTAGTATGTAGGACTGGAATAGAATAAAAATGAACTGCAGAGAGCAGTGCCTGTAGAAGTAGATGTCATTTGATCTCCTTGCTACCTGTGAGACAGATCCCTGTAAAAAAAAGGCAGAACAAACCTGCGCTGATAGATATGACCATGTGAAATAGCTTATTACTCAGCCTGTTATCTAGGTCAGTGAGTCACATGTGGTGTCTCTAGAAAGTTGGTAACACCCCAGAAGTCACTAACTTAACACGTTTCACAGAGGTCTTATATTTAAAAGCAACTCCAATGAGGCTTGCATGACAGTCTAGAGAAGGGTAGGGAATGCCAACATGGGCCTCAATAGAGCATTAATAACCCTTTAGTATCCAAGATGACTAAGAAAAAGCCAGCAGAGTATTTGTATTTGTTGCCAAAGCTTATTTGCAAGATGTGATAGAAATGTCTACCTACAGGATCCTGTTACAGCAGAGAGATTGGACTACATAACCTCTGGTAGTCTCTTCCAACCTTAACCAATCTGTGACTGTGAAATGTGATAAGACATCATGCTACGGTTGTATTGGCTAAAAGCAGGAATCCAGGCTGAGGGCAAAGGATGGATACAGAGAAATGTTTTGGATGCCCTGAGGAGGATGGCTTCCATCTGAGGGCAACACTCAGAAGATCCTGTGAGATCCAATTATCCAGCGTCAGAGACAAAGACTGTCTTGAGGGTGTCTGGATAAACACAGTTAAGTCATCAGGATGCTTTATCTCCTTGGAGTGAGGGATCCCAAATGCTGCAGTGTTCGAGGCAGCCAGAAGAGCATGTGCTGTGTGACGTAAACTATTTAAGCACACATGGACTTTGTGGTGTTTCCTGCCAATCTGCAAAATATCAGTGTGGTGACTTGTAGAGCCAGGAGCTGGGTTAAGGAAATGAGTTCCCTGGTGGGCATAACCTAGTTGCCATCCTACACGAGGCACATAGCTGAAAGGCACTCCTGACCATGGGGAAACCCTGAAATGTCATACTATCCCTTCCAGAAAAATAAATAAATGTATCCGCTCCATCCCTGTCTTCCAGAGAGTCCCTCTCCTCCTCCTTTTCGAGCTATACACCCAAGGAAACAAATACTTTCCAAGTTCCCCAACACATACCCAGCTGTGCAGAGCAGTGGCTGTGACAGGTGAGGAGTATAGCATGTAAGCACTGTATCTTGTGCCTGTGGATTGCCTTTCCCTCTGGATGGTGACTCCTCCATTTGCAGAGATGACTCCTGGTGAGGCAGTCATTCAGCTGCTTCAGGTGATGCACAAGTGCTCACATGAGTCTCTCCTGGAAAACCTCATGTCTTCCTTAAGAGTTGCTCACACCATCCATATACATATGTGAACAGCATGATATCACATTAACACAGCTGACACCTATAATGGCAACAAAACATGAAAGCTTCTCCCCTCATCCTTCGTTTTCTGGTTAGAAAGAGCAGGGTGTGAATCCCATAGTGTTTGGGAGGGGGGTAGGTGCTGCTTCTCACACCTTGGCAGCCCTGCTCCAGTACTGCCTGGCCCAGCACTGGCAAGGCACCTGCACTGCAACAGCTTGTATGCAACTCAAGACCTTCGGGTCACTTGTGACCTGAGGTGGCATTTTGTGTCGCTGGTAATTGTTACTTCCTTATACAAAGCAAACAAAAAATCCTGCTGCACCAGCACAGTCACCTGCTGTGATTTACCCAGGGGGAAAGGAGAGGGCAGTGATAGCCTGGCTGATGCAAGAGAGCACTCCCTGTTGCTCCGTGCTTCTCCGTGCATTTTGGGGAGAGTAAAGACACTCAGAATCTTTCAGAGTGAACACATAACTGGTTTTCCTCTCCCATATGTGTACACCCCACACTAAACGTGGGAACTGTCTACCTGACAGTCTTGTAGAAAGAGGTGAAGTGCTTATATGTGTGTGACTTGAAGTGCACAGGAAAAGGGACTTGCAGATGTCTCTTCCCTGCCAGGCCAACTGGGAGAGTGAGTGGAAGGGGCTGGGAGTGGGGAGGGGGAACTACTCCCGAAGACGACCAGGATTTGTAAGGGCACAAACCAGTCCCTTGAGCTTTTTACAAATGGTTTTCTCTGCTCTGAACAGCGAGAGCTTGCAAAGCGAAAGGAGGTAAATGCCATTTGCAGAAGACAGGATTTTTTTGCCTTGTTGCAGGCAGGACCAGCTGCGTTCCAAACCCGTGACTGCAGCAGCCATGACCCCTCTGAAGGGAAATCTGAGCCCGCAAGCAGTTGTGCAGGGGAGGGAAGACTGCGCTCTCACGTTTCTCTGTTTTGTTTTGGAGCCTCTGATAAGTAGTGGGCTTGCTTTTTTCCTTCCTTTCTTGTCTTTCTTTCTTCCTCTAGCTCTTTTTTTTTTCGTTTTCTTTTTTTTTTTTTTCTGACCGTATTTCCACAGCCTCAAGGAAGGACTGTTTGAAAAAAAAAAAAAAGGTTCTGGAATGGGAACAAGTATGTTTCAAATTACAGAAAGGATGTGAAAGGTTCAAGAATTTGAGCCCTGACTCCGCCTGTGTCTGTCTCCACCCCCCCAGAGAGCAGCTCGCATTGTGGCTTTTCCACTGCGCTGCACAACAATGTGGCAGCGGGGCCAGGCCGCCCGACGATATCGGGAGGAGGGAGGGAAGGAAAGAGGAGGGAGAAGGGCAGTGTGTGCCCTTTACACGGCAGTCGCTGTGCCGAAGTCCCGCGCTGCCTGCCCGCTTGTGCCCTGTGCCTGGCCACCCCCGGGTCCCCCTGGCCCCTCCCGGCCACCCCCAGGCTGTCCCCGGGCTCCCCCCGCACCCTCACAAGGCTGTTTCCTGGCTGAATTTTCAAGGGTTTCGACAAACCTTTCCTCAGCGCGCAGTTTGTTTTGAGATTGGGCTTTTTTTTTTTTTCTTTTTTTTGTCGCCTTCTAGGGTGTGTATGTGTGTCTGTGTATGTGCGTGCAGGACTTTTTCTTTCCAGTGGTTAAGCTCCATCCCAGGATTGTACTGAGGACCCACTTCTGAGGGCAGAGCGCCCTCTGCTAGGTGGAAAGCGAGGAAAAGCAGGCAAAGGAGCAGCTCTAGGGTGGAGAGGCAAGTTTATTTCTTGCACACTGAGAGAAGCCGGTGCATGGTCACATCGGTGCCCTAATGATGACGCACGGGTAGGGCTAGAAGCTATGCTTTAAGTTGTACAACAGCGGTAAGCCTCAGATTCTAACTGGTCTTGCTTGAACTTCTCAACATGTACCCAGTGTAACTGGCTCCCATAACAGCTCTACAAAGATGGAGTGAGGAGAAACTGCTGGCAAAGAGGGCTGTTGAAATGGCTTGATCTTCCCTTGCTGAGAAAGATCATGATTGAGTCTGATCTCAGTCTCTCATAGAGGACCATATCCTGGAGAGCTTCTCCATTATACATCCACTTCATTCTGTGGCCCCAAATGCAAACATAGACCATCAGGAAATGCGCATACTTAGCTTCCTGGAAGAAGGATCCTGTTAACAAGTTTATATGGCAGGACATTATTTCCTTGTCGTCCTGTGACATGATCAGATAGTGCCTTCCTGTGAGGTTTGTGAAAGCTAGCATATCTGTCCTTTGAGAGATACATCTTAGAGCATATCAGTGGAGAAACTAAGATCCTCATGAAGTGTCTGGAACAGAGAAGGCAACCACAGCAATCTATCCAGCCTGTGACGTGTCTGGCTGCCATCTCAGCAGCCTGAAAGAAAGAGGGTGGCAAAGAATGAACTGTGAATTGGTTGCATTCTTCCAGTAGGCCAAATTCAGAATGCAATCCTTTGGCTGGGCTCTCTGGATTAAAAACCTATGAAATAGCTTCAGTATTGTTCATAGATAAGGAGTCACCCAGGTAAGAAGAGAAGAACCATAACATACATTTTTCAGGAACTGAGATGTCCATTAATGATCTTGTCTTCTTCCAGTGTCTTGTAAAAATTGGTAGCATCAGTGAGTTGACCTCACTGATGAATACACTGCCTCATGCTGAAAAAAAACCCTAAATTTTGTCCTTGCAAACTTACATTACATCGTCTCTTCAGATTTTATAATGTTGCTGTGACAGATCCAGGTGAGGTTTTACTCAGTGAAAGAAAGGACAGGGGACTTCAGTATCTCAGTTGCACTGACCAGTACATTGTGCATGGCATACTCCCAGTCCCCTGATGCTTGATTTTGTGCATGGCTGCAAGATGCCTCTTTGCATAATATGTTTGTCTACTGACATACAGTGAATGCCTTTTGGTATACTCACTATGAGGATGGGAGGGCACTGGAACAAAGAACTATTGATGCAAGTTTAAAAGATGAAGACTATTATCAGTGTACCCTCTTCTGTAGCCCATGAGATTTCTCCTTTGAAAGCAAAGCAAAAAACCTTTAGGCCAGTTCAGCTAGACAGATCAAAGATCTTCAATGTGAACAAGCTGAGATAGTTTGGCATATAACATTAGTCTTTATATTTACTCTGAGATTCAGAGACTCTGACTAGTCTTTTTAAATGCAATGTTATGTTATCCTAAGTGTTGTGGTGGTGCCTAGGAAATCAGTCTGAGTTAGGTCTCATTCTGCTGGATAAGATCCACAACAAAAAGATTATCTCCCCTGCAAGAGAACCAAGGGTTCATCTAAACTAGCTAACACATTAAATATTCCAGTGTGCATTTCTCTGTTGTGTTTTCAAAAGATGTTACTTAGACAGTGTTATTGTCTTTTTAATATTGAAGAGATCTGACAATGTCACTCGACTGTGTCACTCTCACGAGCCATGGAAGATACAGAGATTATGTTTAGCCAGCTTGCTGCACTGTCTAATTTTGTGCTGGCAGGCTGAATTCCTGAAGTATGTTAGATGAGTCTCAGAGCTGCCTTAATTTATGCTGGCCAAACCATTTCCTTCTGCACCATTTCACAGGTGCAGGATCAGCAAAGCAATTCATGTTTCACTCCCCGACTACTCCCGCTCAGTATCTACCACAGTTTACTCCTGAGTTCCCAGCAAGGGAACAAATGCTGCCACCAAGCTTAAAAAAGCTTTATTGATCTGAGAGTGCTCAGAGACACTCTGTAACAATACAAACTGCAACTACATCACTCCATCACGCTGCTTGCATGTGAATTTGGAGAACTAAAATATTCAATAGTAATCTCAGTTTTTTGCTAGTATTTTAAGTTGTATCAGGGCACACCACAGGACAGAAGGTTGCATCTAGTTCCTTCCCAGAGATCCAGTTTCTTTTGATTTTGTGTTTGGCAAAGCAGATAATTTGTATTTATCAAGCCCTTCTAGAATGGAAATTTGGCCTCAAACTCTTCAGATGAAAGAAATCCAACCTCCAGGTAGATTTTTCCCGGTGTAAAGGTACAATCTAGCTGCCACATCACTGTTGAATCTGGAGTTTAAATGGACAGTCAAATGAATAAAAGCCACACCTGCCACAGGCCAGTACCCATCTCTATTTGATTATGTTGTTTACTTACAGAAGATTTTTGTTGGCTGTAGCTAATCTAGAATCTTAAGGACAGTAATTGGACAAATCAGTTTAGTTGGGCAGCCGATTCTGTGCAAACCTAAGCAGAATAGCAATGCGTGACTAACACACAACAGCACTCTGCATGAGATAAAGATGCATGTGTAACATATGCAACACAAACCTTAGGCACTGTGGGAAGAAAAGGTGAAGATATTTAGCAGTATGTGTGTGCTACTCTTCCACTCCAACCTTCATCCTTTTCTGCAGAACAAACACAGTGCTGTAGTGACAGCAAGGCACAACCTTCACTCTCTGCCATCAGATACCATTGTTCTCTCTTCCATGTTTTCCAGTGTGGAAACAAGTGAGAAACTTCTCACCTCTGATCCAGCTTGACTGACTTGTAGAGCTCTGCCTGCTGCTAAGCCAAGAGGCTCATTTTTGAGGAAAATGTGGGGTGCTGTAAATCTTGTTCTGTGTCAGGTAACAATAGTTGCAGGTTGTGCAAAAAAAACCCACTCTTTTTTTGGTGCAAATATAAAATCATCAGGTGTTCCCAGCTCCCCAGCCTTACTTCTCAGCCTGCACGTTGGTATTTACATTATATGCTTCTTAAGCTCAACAAAAAAAATCTGAAAAAAAGGATTTATTTAGGTTAAGGAGAGAGAGGCATAGATAATATACACTGGCATTACCAGTGAATGGTGAACACTTGGTCAACAGACCTGAAACCACTGAAGAGCATCCTAGAAAATGAGCTGTTTTAAACAACAGGTCCCTCCTGAAATGGAGTAACTACACTCAGGTCTGTGGATCAACGGATCCAAGAGATACTCAAACTCATCTGCAGCACTGCTGCCCCTCTGAACACATCGCGAATGTGGGCCAACAAGTGATGTCACATGGGTACGGACCTACTGTCAGCTATCTCCAGCCCCTCAGCTACTGTTGGCAGCACGTCCAGCACAAAACCTGCCTTACCCGCTGCACACCATCCCAGCAGCCTCTGGAGGTGGATGGCGGACGAATATCTTACAGCAGTTAAAATGATGCTCCTGCTGGTAGCACTTTTCAGGAATGAAGCAACGAAGGAGTTTTCCGAAGAGGCGCTGGAAGCTGTCTCCGGGCAAAGCCGGGTGCTGCCGGGGCCTGAGAGGGGGTGGTGGCAGCCCTCGGTCTGCCGCCTCGGCACTGCCGGGGTTGGCCTGACCCCTAGGGGCGGTGACGGCACTGGCTCTCGGTACCGGCGCAACGCCGCTCGGTACTGGCACAGCCCCGCACGGCTGGAGAGCGCCGTCCGCTCCCGGGAGTAGTGGCTCGGAAGAGCTTTCGTAGGAAGCGGTGAGCTGGAATGGTAAAAGGATGGGCACGGACCTCTGCCCTCCCCTAGCCTTAGTCTGAGGCAGTGAGATCTTGTGGGTTTGGTGTGCACGTCTGTGAAAACATACCTCGGTGCTTAGGAATAGTCGAGAAAAGCTAATTACATAGAAATTATTAGGGCAGGAAAAGAAAAAAGAAGCCCCAGCAGCTCTAAATGCCTGCATGGGCAACCACCCAGCATCTCAGATGCTCTCTGCTGCTGCAATTTTTCATCTCAAACCCCTCATATACCATATGTGAAGGGGGCACTGAGTGCCATCACAAGTAAATTCTGGAGGAGTCACAGGCATCAGAGGACACAGATCTGCTGGAGTAATGAGTTAAAGCCTACTGAAGATGACTACTGAGCAGTCATACCAGTGCCATCATGTCAACAGCCATGTTGACCAGTGATGAGGCACTGGAGCTATCTCAACTCTAATTCAAATATTTTTTTCCATGTGGGAATTCTACTGGGAAAGAGAGCCTTACCAGATGGTAACTAGTTTCTTCTTTTCCTTTCGGCTGAAGACTGATCTTCCCAAAGTAGCCAACATTTCCCAGTTCTCCAAGGTTTTTGGTATACAGTCTATCTATGTTGGCAGTTGCTCACATGGCAAAATGTACTTCGTGGGGATCTGCTCATATGTACATGCTTATATTTTCAGAATTCTATTTATTAACAACTATTAATATATGCAAGGCTTTCAGGCCTTCTTAATAGTTGCTGAAAGATATGTATTTTGAATGTTGGTTTTAAAAAAGCAGTTCAGTTTCTAAGCCATTTCAAATCTATTATGGCTTCCATCCTTCTAGCATAGTTTTTCTCATGGACATATTAAATAGAATTCCTATTACCCTTAACTTTTTAAGCAGCATGAGCTGTTGTTTCTCATGAACTTAATTTTTCTCCTCTTGAAAAGGTTCCTGTGTCAAAACTGTAAAGTTTGGTAAGGGCTGTCTGCAGGGCACTTGCTTCAGTCCCTGTCCATGTGCTCTCCCTCAAAAGATGATAATAACAATATATGAAAGTATCTTAGTTTCTCAGTTCTTACTTTTTTGTCTCTGTCTTTGCAAATAAGTTCAGCATTGTCAGCATTCAGAGCAAGACAGATTTCGTAACTGGCTCCAAAGGACCAATCTTTCCTTAACCAAAAGGACCAGACTGTATAGGGACTTGCTGTGTAGTGGAACAACAACTTTATTCCTACATTCAATAACTTAGACTCTCAGAGCTTCCCAGTGTTGGGACTCCTCAAGCCCAGGGCCACTCTGAGCTTTCTTCCAGTGTTTCTCTTACAATCTTTCATTGTCTGATCTGCCTCCTTGCTTAATTTTTATGGCTCTTCTCTTCCTCTTCAATTTCCCCTTCCACAGGCTTCTGTGCTGGGTTCTGCTCTTTTAAGTGACTGATTGAAAAGAAGGAGGTGAACCCATATGAATCTAATAAAGTGAACCTTCCCTATCAGCTGTCTTAGAGCTGCTGAGAGGACCTCTAGGAAACAGCCCAAAGTAGGAACAGTAAGAACAGCAAAGGTCACAACTCTTCTGACTCTTGTCTACAAGGTGAATATTACAACTACCACATGTGCCACAGTGCTAAAATGCATTGAGAAGCTAGATAAGGAGTAGATTGCTCTAGTTATTTCCCCTGCGTATCAACTCAGCAGCATTAATGTCACTAAATGAAGTCTTTGCTGGCCATTAGGTTTCAGCAGTTCATCTGCTTACTACTTAATCACACTTCTCTAATTTGTACCCGAAGTACTTAGCAACTCCATGTAATCTCTGATTCAAGATTAACCAGGCTGAGGCCCATCTAGCACCCGAGCATGGATGCTTTTAGTACAGCGTAAGGGTTAAGGTAGAGTCCTGCATTTTGGTCGTTAACAAGCCCCAGCAGCGCTACAGGCTTGGGGAGGAGTGGCTGGAAAGCTCCCCAGCAGAGAAGGACCTGGGGGTGCTGCTTGACAGCCGGCTGAACATGAGTCAGCAGTGTGCCCAGGTGGCTAAGAAGGCCAATGGCATCCTGGCTTGCATCAGGAATAGTGTGACCAGCAGGAGCAGGGAGGTGATCTTGCCACTGTACTCGGCACTGGTGAGGCCACACCTTGAGTACTGTGTGCAGTTTTGGGCACCGCAGTATAGGAAGGACATTGAGGTACTGGAGAGGGTGCAGAGAAGGGCAACTAAGCTAATCAGGGGTCTGGAGAACAGGCCTTATGAGGAGAGGCTTAGGGAGTTGGGGTTGTTTAGCCTGGAGAAGAGGAGGCTGAGGGGAGACCTTATCGCTCTCTTCAGCTACTTGAAAGGTCATTCTAGGGAGGCGGGTGTTGGCCTCTTCTCCTTTGTGACTAGTGACAGGACTAGAGGAAGATAAGTGGGGAAGAGATTTGCAAAACTGACCCATTGCTTCTAGCCTTAAAACTAGGCTGCAGCATATATCTAAGCCCAATTAGTATGTGCTGAGGGATGGGAATATTTGGGCATGATTAATAGGGCTTTCAGCTGATGAGTCACATGTCAAAACTGACTGAAAATCTAGGGGGAATTTTGGGTCCAATGACAAGTGGTTTAGCCTGCAGCAACTGTTAGCCTCCAAGGAGTTTGCTGCTGACTGCTCAAGCTTTCAGAACTTGGACATGATTGCTACAGGCACTAAGGAAGAGGCACTTTCAAGAGAATGAAAAGTTCCGTAGTTTGAAGGTGAATTTCCTGGGAAAACTAGGTCTCCTAAGAAAAAAGATCAGAGAGAAGGAAAAAAAAGGAGAGTCCCTGAGGATGGAGAAAAAGGTCTGAAGGCACAGAGATGCTGTCTTTGCAAATCTTACCATGGCTTCAGGGGAAGGACAGTGTTGAGCTGATGATTCTCACACAGGCTTATGAGAATGAATGAAAATGCCATTCAACTCTGAAATCCATGCACACTCAAGCAATTTTATCAACCAGAAAATGAAGATACACTTCCGGTTTGGCTCAACAGAGCTTCTAAGCATTCAAGGTGTTTTACCTTTTACTTAGATAAGTAGTGGACCGGCCGAAAACATATGGCCCATCAGCTTCTAAGGTGAATAAAGCTATATTTATTTTCTATTGAGCCAAATTAAAAAAAAAATAAAGACAATCCAAGACAGTAAGCAGAGTCACTTACCTATAATCCATAAACCATGTCTGATTCTGGTCTAGCTTGTGCACTAGTTCCCCAATTTGGATTCAATCCAGTGAGATGCTTGATTGCTAAGAGAAGAAGAGAAAGGGTATCAAACTTGGGTATTTTTAAGCAGGAAAATCCTCCATATCAGACTTGGGCCTGGCCATCTTTTAACAGGTGAGCAGATGGCCTGGTACATGGAGGGAGGGATACAAAAAATCCAGAGCGGTGATGGTCAGGCATAAGATATTTTTTGCATTTTTTGTAAGAGAGTATCATGGCTGGCTGAGCATTGCTACTGATCCTAAGCACCATGGTGGCAGGAAGAAAACAGTCTACTCAGTGTGTAGAGGCAAAGGTTTAAACACCTCTTTTTTCACTTTTCTGTAGCAGATCCTAAATATCCTGTACAAAGAGCAGATCTCTATGATATTCCAAAGGTGATCCAGTATCACTGATGTCATCTTAAATATTTATTTGATGTCATAGCATTTATGTTGGTGTCATTCAAGGCTCTACTTTTTCAATGGGTGAATTTATTCTTTCAGCCTGAATAAAATCACCAGCAGGGCTGATTGGTTGCTGTGCTGCAGGAGAGAGGTTTCCCTAGAGTAGTACCCTGCCAGAAGAGCATCTTGGCTATGCTTTCAAAGACACCTCTGCATCATGGCTCTCCAGAAGGCTGCCTTGGGGATCTTCATGTTTCCATCCATGTCGATATTCCTAAAAAAAAGTTCCAGAGCTGTAGGTTGTGCTCTTTCAAAGAGTTCTAAGAGAAGCAGAGATAAAACATAGGCACAACCATGAAACAGTCACTGATACCTGCCTCCAGCTCTCCTCTTATTCCTCCATCTGTCACTCTGCCTTTACTCAGCCCATCACTGAGATATATGAGTCCTTAACTACTCGTGCAGCCTCTCTATTGTCAGAACAAAATCCTTTTGTTCAGGCTAATCCCATTCTTCTCAGTTACAACTCCATCTCTCCCTATCTTGAAATGAGGCTCAGTAGTAAACCTGCCTCTTCTGATAATTGCATATGGTTATTTGGTCCTCATCCCAGCAGCCACTGCTTGGTTAGGCTGTCTAATCCAGAGACTCTCTCCCTGAGATCTCTGATCACTTTAGTTGCTCTTCTCTGACTTCCCGTCTGTTTGAATGAGGTCATTTCTGAGCACAGTAAGGGCTGTTAAAAACTGCAAAGCATGCTAGCGTAAGTGTCGCTAGCTGTGAAGCACAGCAGTACTGTTTGATGTGAGCTAACAGCCCAAGCGTTTGCTGAAGTTCATCTGAATCCATATCTACTGCAAAGTCTCCCTCAATTAGCTGAAAACTTGCACAGCAGCTAAAAAACACAGTGAAGCTGGTAGCGCAAAAGTGTTACTTAACTCAGCAATGCCTCAGTGCTTGCATTGCTTTCCAGCAAGGAGGACAGCACCATCTGCTGCTATCCATAGAAATTACAGACCTTGGAAAGCTAAATAATTTCTATTTAGGACAGGATTTGCTTGTAATGGCCAAAATGTGCCATGGAATTTTTGGGAAAAAAATAATATCCAAGGCCTAAAAGGACTAGTATATCCAGCAATGTAGTTTATAGACCAGACAAGAGAGATGCAAGTATCTGGGAATGGCCCAGGTGTCCCCAGATGAAAAGAACTTTTGGTAAAGCTCTGTTTCTTTGTGTAACCCTAATGGGAGGATCCAGTCCTGAGATTTTCAAACAGGTAAGTGATAGCTCAGCATTTCAGAGCTTACACTGAGTTTTCTGTTTTAGCAATTACAGAATGGGTAGCAGCACAGTGTCCTGATTTAGGATTTTTTGGATATTAGAAAGTAAGCTATCAAAGTCTCCCAAAGCATTCTTATAGCTTCCTTTTTGGAAACTTAAGATCCATCATTCTTAAGATCCATCTAGAAGCTTATGATCTACTGTGCAGTGAGTTCTTGGCTGTCACGGCTTGAAGACAGTCTTGAACAAGTGTGGTTCTGGCTGTGTTTGCTAGCTTTCATTCAGCACCAAGGTTTTTATGGATGTAGTGTGACTCTGTGAAGAAGCCATTCAAACATGCGTGCACCGTGTACACAAGCAGAATGTCCTAGTTCTGGGAACACAGCACAGGAGAGCCTCAGCTGGCTCTGCTGTCTGTCAGCTCTCTAATGCTTGCCAGCCTGGACTTGATCCCATGAGAAAGCCAGTGGACTGCCAGTGAGGCTTCAGAAACAGAATAGCTGAAGAAAGTACCGTGTCTGCCCCAACAAACCATGCTAGGGTTGGGCAGTACCTGGAAGAAGCCAGCTTGTGCATTGCTGAAGAATTAAGGGTGAAGATGGGTGTGTGCTGGCTATTCTGATTCATGTCTTCTATAAAATATTTGATAGTCAACATCTGCAAGTTGAAACCCTATAAAAAGTACTTCATGAAAATAACATAGGGAACAGTCCTTCTTAGAAATGTTGTCAGAAGCAATAAACTGTTGTTAAAAATGTGCTTTTTTATTGATTTGCCTTTGCTAGTGCTGTCAAACCCATGCAAAAGTTTGTAGATGTGATCCTTATTTGAAATACCTCCTGCAGACACTAATTATTCTTTAAAAGTCAAGATAAGCATTTGTCACTAAGAAAAGGGGCAGAAGAGGCTTTTGCTTATGTCTTCCCTTAGGTTTCCTATAAAAAGATAAAAACCTTTGCTAATTTCTTAAAGGTTTAAGACAGTGTAAGATCTTTGGAGCTGCATGTTTGCAAATAATCTGAATTGAAAAGTGAGACTCTCTATATCACAGGTGGAGTGAAGTCTATCAGAAAGATTAGATGTTTGCTACAAGCATTTGATTGGGATACTGAAATGTCATTGTAAATGTATGCCATTGACTATTTATCTTGTGAAATGCCAAGCAATTTAGACTTTCTGAAGGGTGAAGAGAGTATCTGTTAACTCTTAAATGCAGAAATTCATAGTGAGATTTAGGTTGGATTGAAGATTCTTAATGTTAATTAACTCCTTGCCTCAATGTTTCTTGTATGCCTCCTTTTAAATGAATGCATTTCAATAATTTCTTTAATATCTCAGAATTTAGCTAAACTACATTACTGTTTCCACGCTTTTGTTTTCCTTTGCAGAATGAGGGTTTGGCACTGCTGTGTGCATCTCTTAGTGTATGAACATCATCTATCCCCCACCTTGGACTTCATGTGCATTCCCCACACCCACTATTTGAAAGAAAACTTTCTTGGTTAACACTGGCCAGCAGGAGACGTCTCTTCTTTAAGTCTTCTGTGTTATCAGCTCCTAAGATGATCTGTGCAGCTACATAGAAAGAGGAATGATTTGGTGTGAGCAGGTGACCATACCTCGAGCCAGTCTAAGAGCAAGGCAAACAGACATACTTATTTACATAACCTAAAACAGCAGTCCCAAAGTGTAGTGTGGTTGCAGTGATTTACAAGGAGAGAGGTGTCCAAAGTTGGACCTACATGAACAGCTTTAAAATGCCCCTCAACCACCATACTGTCATTCATAGGCTCCCAGGATGATGATGTTAGATCTAAGTGAGAATGCAGCTTGTAAGCAAGCTGATTTTTCTGAGCTGAATTCCTAGATAATGATCTTGGATTGAGAAGACATGTTAGCTCTCAGCCTTAAACTCTGAAGCTAGCTTGACAGGTCATTCAGCTTTGCCCTTTCTAGGATTATCAATTGCTACCTTACTACAAGGCAGTTTTGGCTTTCTTGTTCCAGGACTTGATAATACTTGTCTCCTTTAGGTAGTGCTGTGGCATTGCCCTGCCATGGCAGTGACAGTTTATCCTGTGTTTGACACACTGAGAAAGGCACACTTTTGCCCACCTGCGAAGTGCAATGCAAACCTTTGCCTTAGGCTGAAATGCATACTACATGTACATATGTCTCTTCACAGCTACATTTTACGTATATATGCAGACCAGTTGAATGCATAGGCTCTCTGCTAGACACACTGAATGCCTAGTTTATCACTTGACTGAGGTTAGATATGACAAGAATCATCCACTTTGGGGTGGTTATGAATGTGGGGTTATGCCAAGCCAGTCCCTGAGGGATCTTTTGAGGGAACAGTGCTATTTAGTTGCCCTGGAAGAAATTAATGGGACAGAATTTCCTTCCACTCTGCTCATCTTCAATCCAGAGCAATACTAATTTCCTCCAATTCTAGCTCAGACAGCTCACCTCTGTCTTCTGCCCCTCCTAAATCATCTCCTTCTACTCCCTTTATTTGTTCCTCCAGTCCTGCCTGGGCCTTATTTTACCCTCAGGATTTTTAGTTTTCCATTGACTTCAAGGCCCTTGCAGAGCTTCTTGGCTACCTTGTTGCTGATCTGGTTGTTGCTGATGCCCAGGTGAACCAGCACATTACTGACTTTCAGAGCTTCTCCTAGGGCCAGTGCTCCCTTGTTGCCAATGCCATTCCAAGAACAGTCAAGTATTTTCAGTGCACCGTTGCCTCCAGGGAGAGAAGAGGCATCTCAGCTACTGCATACCCACTTTCTGTACCACTCTACCCTTTCTTGCCTGATGAGACAGGACCATCCCTCAAGTCACATCCAGGCAGCCCCAATAATTCCAACATCTCCGCAAAGTCTCTAGGGTTTCTCCATCCATCTAAGTCACCAGACTACTCACTGCTTTAGTCTTTCTCCTGTTGCTGGCTGCCACTGTCAGTAGGATGAACCTTGTAGCTTGCTACAGCTACTGAATCCTGCTCAGACCTCATGGATTTCAGTACTCAGTTGGTGTTTCAAAGCTCCTGTTAATAATCACTGTGAAGGGTATCACAAAAAGGGGCTTTCCTAACTTGAGAGTTGTGCCCAGTGCTAGTGTCCTTGTCCTCTTCAGGTGGTACCAGCTCAGGTTCAGAATCTCCAGTGTGTGTTGCTGGCTAGGAGAGAGAAACTGAGATGTTAGCTCATGAAGAGTGGTCTGAACACAGCTGCTGACCCAGTTAGGGACTAAGAGAAAGTTTGCTGAGGGTTCAGCAACAGCTTTCATTGATTGTAGCAGGAAAAACTTGTACCTACCAAGCCTTTGCTGTCCACAGAATCCAAAGAAAAGAGAATGGGCTGTTGAGCACAAGCAGGAAGGAAACACAGGATTTCTTATATTAATAGACACTATCTGATTTTCTCACTGTGAAAAAATGGCTGGGTTCTCCTTGCCACATCTAAAATATACACAGACTCACTCTGCGTATGTTTGATTAGCGGAAGAGAGGAACCCGGCATCACATGGTAGCTGTGTGCAGTGGTATGTGTGCCAGTGCCAATTCACATGCATAGCACACCTCATGGTGTAAGTTCTACTTAGGGGAGGGTATGTATGAATTAATTTTTGTCTACTGCAACATTGGAAGGGGGTAGAACTTGCTGCCAACACTTGCATCTCATTCTCAGAGAGAATTTCTCCTCCAGATTTTTCATGGGAGGTTGGATGGAGGCAGATGGTGAGTTAGCTGACTTAAAATATTCCTTTGAGAAGCAAAACAGAATAATAACAGATTCTGTGGTAATCTCTGCTGCTTCTGCCTCAAGTGAGCTGAAAGAAGAGAAGAGAGGGAAGATCTTTAATGTTGGAGAGACATTTTTCTAGGCTAGGAAAGTCACAAGTTTTAGTGCTGTTCTCTGCATTGCCTGCAGGCTAGTCCAAGGCAGGGGATCAATGCCTTGTCCTCACTATAGTTTTAATTGATCCATCTTTCAATGACATGGACTGAGATACCTATCATGGAAATACTGAACTAGTAGAAGGAAAGTGTAAATTAAACTGAAGGCATTCTGTTAAGAAATGCCTAAGGAACACTAGATGCTCATTGCACATGCTAGTGGCCATTATGGTAGCAGGCATGTTGGACACACTGAGGGAAGAGGAGATGTCAGATATTCGTGCAAGTCTTTCCCTGTGCACTAATAACACCTGAGATTAATTGTTTTATTTGCTTTCCCTCTGCAGGGCAACTAGCACACTCTGGATCTCATTTTGTTTGAACAGATAAATTAGTCAGCTCAATTTTATTTCTTCCTAATCTGTTTCCCTTGTTGCTTGCTGTGCAATGGCTTAAACCATTAGGGTTCAGGCTACTGAAGAAAAATTGAAAACACTCCTGAACTTTGTAATCAAAACCAAACAACAGTTCTGATCTTATTAGACTTTAGTAAAATGCAATTTTCTGCTTTATACTCCCTGAGGGACTTCTCTTTCAGCTCCCTTCTCTCTGACACAGACTGCTCTGTTACTGTAGTTTCTCATCCTGAATTTGTCTTCTGATACATTAGGCATAGCTGCTAGAGTCACCTCTATGAGGGTTAGCCTGTGGACCAGGCAGGAAGCTTAAAATCTGTGTGCTTTGTCTTTTGAACTACCCATCAAGTCATGGGGCATTTTTGCTGGAGAAGGAAATACGTGTTCATTGTGCTGATGCCATCAAGTCCCCCAGTGCCTGTACCCTTGGCTTTGCAGGAGTCATAAATTAAGTTACTGAGCATCTCTCCCAGGAGCTGTCCTCCCTTCCAGAGAACTCGCTGTGGCTCGAGTCCAGCTCCTTCACTTGGCAATTGCCCTGCAGAGAGACAAATGTGCAGAGAGAATGAGATCTTGCAGCCAGCTGCAACCAGATGCCATGCCAAGGCCCCCACATGAGTATGAACTGGGATATCAGACACATTGAAATCTTCAGTGTATGAGGGATCATCAACACAGAGATTGTGGCACAGAGTGTCCCAAAACAAAGCTTTGTCAGGGATATAGCATCACAGTAATTATCTTACCAAAACGGCAAAAGCAATGGAACTTTGTGTTGCCCCAAATGATGCAGAGGCTTTGAGACAGGGACTAACCAGAGAAATAGACTGTCTTGTTTTTACTGGAGAATTGCAAAGTGGTATGAAGTTGGGTTACTTGTGCTTCTTGACATGTTTTTCTCACTCAGATGTCATTCTGTTGTTTTGTTACACAGTCCTGAAGGTTTGTTTCTCAGCCAGACTCACACAGCTGTCCTAAGAAAATGTTAACACAGTCCATCCTGCTCCATGTCCTCCCTGCCTCTCTCATTTCTGAAGTAAGCGAGAGGCACTTAGCGGAATTATGCCAGGAAATCATATGGGCATTGCCAAGTGAAATCATGCCAGGTCAGTAGCAGCTTCAAGATGAGGAGAGTCTGTTACACAGACAGGGCTGCAAATGACCTTGGATTTCAGAACTCACCATTGCTTCAGCAGTCTCCTCTCCAAAGTTGTTTCCTGGGGAAGAAAAATAAGTCAAGTTATCTCCCTTGGTACAGTGCTAGGGTCTGCAGGAAGCTGTGCTTTTAGGGAACCTCCAATTAATCACGGCCCATATCTGGCTGTAAGAAGTTAGTCACTATTCCATTTTTCTCTATAGAGTAGAATTACCTCAGTATGTGGGATACACTCCAGCAATTATCTAAGTTTCTCATAAGGGACTGGTTTTCAGATGTGCTGGAGCTTGAGAATGCCAAATATTTAATCACATCAATATAAATCTAGATTTCCACTGTTACTCTGAGTTCCCATCAGAGACATGGCTGAGAGATTAATTTTGCCCATAGTCTGAGTAATATTCTCAGGATGAGAGATTGGAAGGAAACACATGTTATTTCACTTCCACTACCATTACTGTTTGGTGCATACAGACCACCTGAGAGCTGAAGAGCATGGAGGTAGGACACGTTATCCAAAAGAAAACTGGCAATCGCATTCAGCTCCTGCTGTGTCTAGGTGGTTGTTTGAGATGTTCTGGAAGGAAAGAAGGGAGGATAAGAAGTATGACTCCAAAGAATGAATCGGCTTTATTGTCTTCTTAATGCCCAGGATATCAAGGGAATACTGCAAGATGAGTGATATGAGAAATGTCAGCCAGACAGTAATTAACATGTGAATTATAGGTATGGTTAACCCTGTTTCCTTCCTAACAGGAATAAAGCCCAAGAGCCATCAGTTTTACATGGGGCTTTGCCTTCAGTGAACCAAGAGGCATTTGGCCATGAATCTTGCCTTCAGTGTAATACAGATCCCATGGCCTATCAAAATGCACTTCTTATACCCCAGTTACAGATGGAAGGAGCATTCTTACCAGCTCATATCTGAAAGTTTTCCCTTAATCGATTTAGAAATGTTTCCCCATGTCATATTGGAGAATGAAAGTTCTTGAACAAAACATTTTTTCTGTTGGCTAAGCATGAACTAGAAAGACTTAGTTATGGTAATTATCATCACATCTACTAATAAAGAAAACAGTTCCAGACTCACCAGGCTGCCATCAGGGGCACACTTCTGCTTTTCAGAAGCTTGTACTTTTTAAAAGGAAAGCATCATAAAGTATCATAACTTTCAGAATGTGAATGTTTTTGCATGGGAACAATGGTTATTTGTTTGAAATCATAATGGACTAAATTGTTGGGGTTTTTCAATGATTGAACTTGGTGAGCAATAATTTTGGCTGCAAATCACATCAGATTGGATACCAGTTCTTGGAGGGACGAACTCTCTCGTAGCATCTCTGCTATGTATGTGGTTCCATCTGCCAGAATGCAGTTGTCATCCAACTCTAGATGGGTTATGGTTGTGTTGGACTGGGAAGACACAAAGGTAAACAAAGATATGCAAAAAACTGCTGAAGAGTTAATGAGTGGGATAGTTTTTTCAGTTCAACAGACACTGGACATTTCCTCCAAACCACAGAAAGCATTGCAGGTCCTGAGCAGGACAGTGATCAGGGAACATGACATAACCATAACAGTGGAAGCTGGCATACAACAGAGATGCTTTCTTGAAGAGGTTTTGAGTGGGTAGGACTATCTGTTGCTTTCTGTCAGCCTGAAGACTCAGGTTCAGATTCAAGGTTCAATTCAGTCATCTTGGGTGTGTCCATTGGTGAGTATAGCACATTCCTATGCAGAAGCCAGAGTGGGAGATACCAATCCCTCCAACCCTGCTTCTGGCCCTGTACGTGTTAGGAGTGCTGGAGGCTTCTGTCCTGTGGAGAAGCATCAGTTTGCTCTTGGGGGTAACTCTAGCAAACAAAGGCCAGCAGCGGTCACACAAGACTTTCCTGTGGAGGGGTTTAGAAACATTACAGATGCTCAGAGATTCTATGGGAGGATACATGACTTTTTGACCTACAGTGTGTACTCAGTAATGGCTTCCAGGCCTGAGAGAGGCCTAAAATGCTAAAAATGTTCTTGAGAACAATGGCTCCATTCTTACTGGCTACTCACCACCAGAGCAATAGCAATAGCTTTGACACCTTTGGGTCCTAGAGCAAGGTGATTCAGGTTTATATAAGGCTTGGCCAAGTTCTGAATAAAGTGTGAGACGGGCACTATCTCCATCAGCCTGCATGCTCCCAAGTACAGCTCTGCACCCATAATGACCACAAAGGCCTCAGGATCTACAGAGCAAAATACATTGATGAGTAGTGCATTGTGTCCTCCTTCCTCTTTTAAATAAATCAAATAACTTAATACAACTAAGTAACACGATGCAACAACAGTAGAATTTTACTCTTAAAGACTTATAATAACCTTGTTCTCCTCATCCCTTTACCCCAGGCCCCCCAAGAGTTAATTGATCCTCCTTGCTTCTCCATTTGTCATCCATTGACTTGCTGCAGCTTCCCACCAGTCTTCAATGTGACTAAACCTTTCTTGATGTAATTGAGAATTCTTCACATCAGGTAAAAACATTTTCATCCTTAAAAAAAAATAAAATTAATTGAAGCATGCAGCTGATGCTGCCAGCAGAGCTAGGACAGCTCAGAACATTTTGGCTTACAACCAGCAGAAAGAATCCCAACATTCTCATCTTGGCCATTGGGTGTTGTTGACACAGCTGCAGTGAGACATATGAGTGCAGCTGGCTGCTGTATTTCCACAAAAACCTGTCATTTGGAATTCCATCATCAAACCCCATACTTAGAGCTCATATTTCTCCATGTTGTTATATGTATTCAGTGGTCTGACCTCAAGACAAATTCACCTCTCATCAAAGCCATTTTTCAGTTCAATCTGAAGCCTCTAACAAAACAGTCTTTTGTTCTTGCATTCTTATGGGTTTTGATTTTCCTTCCATTTATAAAAAGTTAAAAAGTTCTCATCCTGCATTATGGACAAAACCTACTGTTACAAAAATAAGTGCAAGGTTTTTTTTACCCAGGGGTCTGACTTCACTAGGCAGAAGAGAAAAGGCCCCAGAAAAGCCTAGGACAGTTGTGGCCAACCTATGGCATGCAGACTCTAATTGCTATGCAATGTTTCATAAAGAGTGCACAAACAGGGCCTAAGCCCCATCCCTGGCTTCAGGTAGCTACTCATGCTGCCCAGGCATCAGGCTGGTCTAGTAGTGTTGGTTATTAAGGACTAGAGGAGAGAAGAAGGAACAAAGGAATAGCCATGGTGTATAGAAAGCAGTTGAAGGCAAATGCTTGACATCAAACGGAGAGCTCTTAGAAGGAAATTCATCCACCCTTGCCTTTGTTAATTGACAGATTACATGTGGGTGTCAGGACTCTGGCAAGATTGTGCCCTTGGTCTCCATTTTGGATACATACCAATTGCTAGGTACAGCTCTGACTATAAGGGGAAGGCAAATGAGGGCAGATAGTAAGAAAATGTTCACGTTCAAACTCTAGATCAGTGTCAGAGCATTGTGTGACCTTCTCTGCTGAGGCTCCAGACAGTGACACAGACTCCAAAGACTCACCAGTTTTGGACATCTCTTCGTTTTGGACTGCCATGAAAACAAACAGATTTGTTTTGTCAATGCAATCCCAGCAGGTGCTGACCCTAGTGTGGGGATAGGCTCACTCTGGGGCTGCAGATCTGTGATTTATACTTCAGTAGCTCTGTGAAGTAAAGGAAATGCTTCTTATCTTTTGCCTAGCATTCCACAAGGCCCTAGTTCATGCTGCTAAACTAATGAAGTGCTGTCTCTTAGAATCTTTAATGATGGATGTAAAGGCCAGATGAAGATTTTAATAAATTGTTCTCCTTTTCTGCCAGGAAGAATTCTAATTGATGTGTACTAAGGAACTTCAGCTGTAGAAGGAAACTACAAGTTTTTTCTCACTTCTTTTATTCTGAGTGTGTGGCACAAGAAATACATCAGAGTAACAGGTCAGCTGAGGCAGTTCATGAAATGGACCATAACATTTTGCAGTATGCAGACAAAATGGTATTGTAATGTATAATTATAATGTAAATTATCAAATATAAGCGTTTCTTAATATTCTGTAAGAAGTCAGTTAATTCAGTGACACATCAAACTGTATGATTATACTAACTTTATAAATGCTGAAGGAAACAATGAGGAAACAGCTATGAGACGTGAATTTGTATCTAAGCAAAGTCTTTAAGGAATTAATATCCTAAATGTTGTCATTTATTGAAAAAATGAAAAATTAGGTTTATTGTGGTTTGGAAAAACCTGTGTGTGCCTTAGCTTGGTCATCTAGTCAAGGGTATCAAATCTTTATCTCCTATTTTAAGTCATGCCACTGTAGATATTAAAAGACTTCTCAAGAAATGATAAATTTGTTAGATATTTGTGGGGAAATAAAAAAATCTCCATTCTAATATAAATAATTTAGACCAAGGAAAAAGCCAAATCAAGCAAACATTTGGACTTTTTGCCTCTAGAATAAGGTAGGATTAACAACTACACTATTGTCCTCTCTGCTACTATTAGTCAAATTCAGCCAGCATTTTACCCACAATTACTTAATCCAATACGTAAGGGAAAATGGCAACCAACTATTAACTGATGAGGTATTTCCTAGTGATAATATTTTTAGAGTTAATACTGTCAAAAACCCATGAGAAATACTAATTTTAATATAATTGTTTGGGCTTGACAGCAGGTAACTAATTTTGTCACATTCCACTTAAGGAGTCAAAGTTTCAAGAGTTTATAGCCAATAACAGAAACCAAGGGATGCCATTCAGTGTTGGAAACCTGTCCTGGGTTTGGCTAGGGTAGGGTTAACTTTGCAGAAGAAATGAGGAGGTATCTCACCCAGGACAGAACCCAATCAGTTAGTGGGGTATTGGATACCATAGCAAAACCATGCCTTTGGTGCAGCGGGCTGGAGCTGAGGGTTAGAGCCAGGGGCAAGGCATAGGGCTGGCAGGGGCTAGGTAGGAGCAGGTCCATTGCTGGACATGGTTGCTGGGTGACATTTTTTCCTTAGCAGTTTGCTTGGTGCAGCTGCATTTTTATATCATTTGTATCTATATTAGTAGTTTAGTTTTCTTGTTAATCTTGTTGTTTTTCTGTTCTCTGTGGTATTCTATTACAATTATCTCAGCCCACTGGGTTTTGGCATTTTTGCTCCCGATTCCCCTTCCCCTCTCACTGGGGGGGAGGTGATTGAGGGGAAAGTGTGCAAGCAGCTTATGTGGGGCTCAGCTGCCAACTGAGTCTTAAACCATGACAAACCCCATTGCTCTGGGATCCCATCAGCTCCTGATAAATGAGAAGAAAACAGCTGTGGTTTGGTCTGTGAAATCCCCCCCAAGACATATCAGAGAGTCTTAGCAGGTTGCTGGTAAGGGTTCTCGTCTCCTTTTTATTTGTATTCTGGTTTGTACAATTTCATGAGAAAGCCAAAGTATGGCAGTTATAGTTGATCTTAAAGGAGATGAGGATAGAAGGAGTGTATTCATTGCCTTAGTCTTGAACAGATTCAGACTTCCCTACTGCCAAATTTCTGATACAGTCCATAATGAAGTGTGGCTTGTAAACATGTCAGCACTTAATGGGGCCTCGAATCAAGTACTCCTTTATCCCATCAACTACTGTAGGTAGAAACAAAATTGGTTCAGAACTTGTTATTTTTCATTTATTCCGAGGACATTGTGACCTTTCCTAAGGGGCTAAACCCAAAACTTTAACACAAGAGACTTTCTGATAAAGGTTGAGCAGAACTAGTATATACACTTAGAAATTTTTCCATTATGGGTGATGCTCAGTGAACATAATCTCTCTTACAGATTTTGAAGTTTATTTAGCCTGCACAGTGTAATATGGTCTATACAGAGAGAAAAAGAAAAGACAATTTCCCCAAAGACAAAGTATTTTTAGTGGTTTTATTCCTCTAGGTTCTACATAAACCTCTCAAATAGTCCAGTCATTAGACACCATGGTAGGGTTATATTTGGATGTAGAACAAAATGCCACAGAAGTCAGTGGAACGCTTGACCCTGAAGTAGATGGCTGTTGTCAGCTTTGATTTTATTGCCAAAGTTTGTAAATACTTTTTCTAGCATAGGCCAAACAGCTGTGGCTGTCCAGATACTTGTTTGTGGCACCAGCTAACATTCCTCTCTGATTTCAGTCTGATTGTCCTGATGTGGGTGGGGTTTGAAGATACTTTCTTAGATCTTTCCTTTTAAAGATCAGCCTTGTTTTAAATACCCCAGTCATCAGCTCTTAATGTTGCAGATCCTTCCTCTGGAGAACACCTTCAATTTTCTCAGTAGAAACTAGTGATGGTTTACAGAGGTTTGCTTACTGCAGCAGGAGATGGGAGACCACAGTCCAGTTCTGTGCTTTGCCAGAGACATCTGTGGGATTGGAGACAAGTCACTGTGTCTGTGGCCCACAGTGATTCATATCTTGGGACTTGAAAATGAGACCAGTGGCATCATTATTTATATATGCTATAACATCACCTCAGATCCTAGCCATGGACATCCATTTTGTTAAATCACCATACCCAAATAGGGTAAGAGACAGGTTGTCCCTCAAAAAGTTGGTGACCATCAAGGCAGCACTCTCCAGCGCAAAAGGCTGGGATGGCATGAGTCCTGACTTCCTTGCAAGTACCCATCTTAGTAGGCATGGTGGTAATAGGTTGATGGTTGGACTTGATTATCTTAGAGGTCCTTTCCAACCATAATGATTCTATGATTCTATGATCTTAAAAAGAGTTTGGAAGAAGGCTACTGAGATCACAGGTTAGAAGTGTGTATTTGGTGTAAAAAGCAGTAACGGTGCTCAGTTCAACGTTTGCCTTTAGATGTTACACATATTTGAATGTGGAACAAAGCGAAAACCTTAAAAACGTGGACTTCAACCATGACTTCTCTTGTTATATGAAACTGCCTTGTTTTAACATGTGATGGGTCTGACCTTGCAAAGGCCACAGCATGCTCACAACCAGGTGAAAGGGTTCTATTTTGCAAAGTTGTGATGACCCCTGAGCAGCACGCTAAGGTAGAGATGCTTCTCAGCCTGTGCTTCACCCACCACATAGAGGTTGTGCTCTGCAAAACCTTGACTATCCGTAAACTGTGTTTGCAAAGCCTGTGTAATTATTAACTCATTTGGGGCAAATGGAACTTTATTTGCTTGGTGGCTTTCCAGGTGAAAAAAAATCCTGGAAATTTTCCTGTCTATTTGGATTGCCAAAGAACAGGGCATGAAAACTTGTGCTTGAAAACGCTGATTTGAGGGTGGCAGGGCCAGAAGGCTGCTGTCACCCTGCTTAGGGTCAAAACTCCAGACTCTCGGGCACAGAACTACTGCCGGGCCCCACTGCAGGGATACAGATACTGCAGGGGCCCGTCGCTTGCAGATCGCCAGCGGAGCTGCGCCTGCGACCCGACCGCGACCCTGCCCCATAGAGGGGCTGGCACGGCCCCACCCGGCCGGAGCCGCCCAGCTGGGGCCGTCCCATCCGCTGCCAAGGCTGCCCGGGGGCGGGCGGCCTCGGAACAGCGCACAGGGAGAAGCAGGCCGGAGCCGGCCACCGGCCCCTGCGGCGCGGCGGCCTAGCGCGGTGAGTGCCTGCGTGGTGCCGGGACTCAGAGCGAAGCCGCGCGTAAAGTCATTTTTGAGGCGAGGCCGTCGCGTCGCCTCGCAGGGGTTGGGCTGGGGGCGGTGGAGGCCGGGCTGCGCTGGTCGTTATGATCGGCACCGTGCTCTGCTACGTGCTGCTGCCGGCAGTGCGGCTCCTTCGGGCCCTCCGAGGTAACAGGGCCACGGGCGGGCGGCGGTGGAGGCCCGGAAGGGCGGGGTGTGGGTGCTCCTCGCTTCCCACCGCCTCGGGCCTGAGAGGGGTACGGCCAGAGAGGCCTTGGCGGCTGGCAGCCAGGGTCGGACCGGCTCCCCCGTAGCTCTTCTCGTCCACTGTAGCAGGAGGGGCGCGCAGGTCGAGGTCTGGGCCTGCTGCTTAACATAGTGTGGTTGTGTGTGCCGGGCTGGGGCTGCTCGCGGCCGGGGAATGGGATTTCGGAAGGAACAGCTTCCGGCTGTTGCGCTGCAGTGGCAGATTCCGTCCTGCGTGGAGGCCTGAGCCTCCTGCCCTGGACCTGTGCTGTAGGTTTAGGGACATCTTTGGAGGTGGGCTGCTCTTGGGTCTGTGACTCCCAAAGCACCTGCGGGTGACTCACGGATGGACTGTTGCTTTGCATGTGTCTGTATTTCACCTAGTTTCCTAGACCCTGCTGCTGCTTCACGGCCCCTGTTGTGCAGATATAAAGCTAGACTCTTGCCTGAACCTGTCTCCAGGCCTGTAGCAGCCACTGACTGTGGTCATAGTGAGCAGCTACCTGACTCCTCTCAAATTCAGCTCTTATTCTGTAGTATCAGGCTCTTGTAACAGCCAGGCCTGGCTAGTGGTGTGTGAAAGTGTTACCATGGTGCATTGGTGTTTCTGATGTTCATGAACTTAATTACAAAACTACAGAGATTATGGTTCATAAAGCTCCATTTCTGACACGTATAAAAAGCTTTGACATGAAAGATACAGTTAAAGTATACATGAATGTTGCCTGCTCCTGTATGTTACCACTCAGTCTGATTGGCTGTTACAGGAATACAGTAGAGAAAAAGTGATTTGTTGACAACAGAAATTGCTGGTCAACCATATCTGTGCAGAATTCATAGCAAAATGTAAATGCCATAATCTCATATATAGATACAAATGAAAAAAGGTCCCTGTCTTTTTTTGCTTTACCCCACCAATACTAGTATATTTAAGGGTGACATTAAAGGAAAGTTTTAATTTTTTTTACCACAGATTTCAGTCATCAGGTGATCTGTAATTCTTACCAGAACTACTTTTGTGCATATATTCTCTTTAATGAGGCTTTTAACTGCACATGTTGGTCCCTCTGTGTTTTTATTTTTCATCTCTTAATAGCAGAGCAGATTTTTTTCTACAGCATATACTCATGCTATGTTTGATCCTTTTAGCTGAGCACTACTTTCTTACTCAGTCCCTGGAAAGAAACTTGCTCCATGTGGTGATCCACAAGAGCTTGGCATTGTAGCTAGTGCACCCCATCAGCTAGCTTCTACAAGCTCTGCCTTTACATGTGTTGCTGAGAGCTGATTGTTTCCACAGGCCTTTTAGCTCGGCTGACTGGCTGTGGCACTGTGTAAGTTAGAATTGCATTCCCTGGAGTTGGTAAACCTATTGTCATCTTGTACATTTTCAGTGACTTTTAACATAACTAGAATTGGACTGTGGCCCTAGTGTTCAGGAGGAGGCACCGTAAGTTGCTGTTTCTCAAAAGAGTTAACTGTTTCTTCAGATAAGTAATTTGTTTGGGTTGCTATACTGAATGCTTGTATTGCACAGAGTTACAGCAAAAGCATAAGAAAAAGGAGAGTGAGTGACAAAGGATTTCTGTCAGTCTTATGTTGGTTTCATTTGTTTTTAAATGGCAGATGCTTTCTTTACCTGTGGAAAGAATGTGCTTCTGGCGAAGAGCACGCCCTCCCAGATAGAAGGTGTCTTTGCTGAGCCCAGAGGAAGGTCGGTCCCAGAAGAGCAAGAAGCACTTCTCCAGAAGTGGCTGGAGGAAGGAGCAGGGAATTTGCCAGCCAGTGAGAGTTCTCCAGCAGTTGGGAAAGTGTCATTTAAGCTTACTAGTGACTGGTTAGAAGGTTCAGAGCTATTGATGACTAGCCTCAGTGACCTGAGTTTGGCTCCAGAAGTCACTCAGTGTGCTGGTCAGCAGCTCCCAGAGCTACACACTTTGGCTTCTTCAGAACCACAAGATCATGCAGTGACTGAACCAGCAGAATTACCAGCAGAGGAAATAGTGGCTGTAGCAGGCAGTGCCCCTTGGGCAGCTGTGGTGCCACAGGCGTATGACCAGATAGCTGGCTCTGCCACTGCTGATGCAGAAGTGCAGAATGAAGACCCAGCTATTCTGGCCTGGAGTTTAGCACGTGATGCAGAGACGGTGCCAACGGAGCCGCCAGGCTGGCCCATCCGGGATATGGTACAACTCTGTCCTCTTCCAACAGAGGTACCCTACCATGGTCAGTAGTAACAACTCTGAATCTAATATTTGGTTTGGGATTTGCATTTATAGTGAATGTATTGAAGTTACTATGTTTGGCCTTGCTGTCACTAAGACGTTGATTGTATCTGTCTATGCAGAATTGACAGGATCTGCTTGTGAAAAGGGAGGGTGGTCATAGCCAGTAGTCCCAGTGCTATTAGACCATCTGGTCTGAACATCAGTATGTGTTAATTTCCCAGGAACTGTTCCCAAGTGCTGGCTTTATAATATAAAAGGCACCCAAAAGCTGCTTTTGTGTTTTGGTATGCTTGACTCTGGTTTTCTGTTATGCCATCCCTATTGACAACTATCCAAAGTCATCCAGAAGGAGCAACTGAAAACCAGAGTAGGTGTGGGTTTGCTCAGAGGCTAAGACACCCTAGCTTAGAGAATGAAAATGGCTATTTTTTATGTGTCCCAGAGGAACAAAAGTATCAGCAGTGTACCCAGCATGGCTGTAACTTGGCTTTTTGTCTCTTGCATATAGAGATTTTATGGAGAGACTGGGAGGATCTTTCTGTCCAGCCCTGTGTGCTAGAGCAGGTCTCGAAAAACACTCCTCTGTTTGAGTTTCGAGTCATGTCTTACAACATCCTTGCTCAGGACCTGGTGGAGCAGGGCCTTGATCTCTATCTACACTGTCATCCAGACATCCTGAACTGGAACTACCGCCTTCCAAACCTTTTGCAGGAGATCCAGCACTGGGATCCTGATGTGAGTATGACAACCCTTCCCATGTCAGTGTCAAGAATTTAAATTCCTTGTTACCTCTGGCGGCATCCTACCTGCTTGGTAACTGAACACTGATTCCTCTGAGAGTGTTTTGAGGCCTTGTGGGTACAGGTTTTTGGTGTCTATCTTGCTTTGATTGTGTTACTGTAGAAACTAGTCTTACTTTGATAGCAGGGCTTGACCTCTTTAAACAGCAGTAGTAAAGGAAGAAGAGATAACTGTGTTTGTGGAGGAAAGGACCAGGTTTATAAGGCAGCACAGGAGGGGAAGCCTTCATAGAAGAGACCTTCATGACTTTGTCTGTTCCTTGAGCCTCATCACTGGAAAACTCAATGATAAGCTAATGTGACCCAGAAAGTTGTTGTTCCCTATCTGGAATGTACAGGACAGAGTTGCAGTGATGGCCTTTCTGTTAGCAGGGTTGGTATGTAAGTGCACTTTTCCACTTTCTTCCTTCCCCAAAATAAGGTAACTAGCAAATACTGGTGGAGCGAGTGAGGTCTCTGCCTTCCTTCCAGGTTCTGTGTCTCCAGGAGGTGCAAGAGAACCATTACTGGGAGCAGCTGGAGCCGACCTTCAAGGAGATGGGTATGTCCTGCTTTTATGAGTGTGTACCTCTAGCTCATGGGGCTGGGCAACCAGTGCTTCGTGCGCAATGTCTTCAAAGCACTTGGTCTTGAGAGAGGTCTTCCTATTTGTTGCGTAGCTGCTAGCCCTATTTCTAAGCTGTCTTCCTAGATCTTTATCCTGTCTTTTTGAACTCGTCTTTCTTAGAGGTGGCAGATCTGAGTAACAAAATTGGGAGGGTCCTAGAAGGACAAGGAAAGAGAAGATACCCTCAATGATAAATGATAAACTGTGATTACTAGAGTGGAATGGGGTATAATGCTGTACCCAAATGTAGTAGGAACAGACTGCTGCTACACAGACTGCTGAGCTCCCCAGGTGAGGCAGTGACTGGATAAACTTTTTAATAGGTGATGGTTTCTTTTCAGGCTTTGCATGCTTCTATAAACGGAGGACTGGGATGAAGACAGATGGCTGTGCAGTGTGCTATAAACACAGCAGGTTCCAGCTGATCAGCTTCAGTCCCATAGAATACTTCCGACCTGGCCTGGACATCCTCAATCGGGATAATGTGGGCTTGGTGCTGCTACTACAGCCTCTGCTCCCAGAGGGCCTAGATCTGAAGGCTGTCAGTCCTTTGTGTGTGGCCAACACTCATGTGTTGTTCAATCCCCGTCGGGGAGACATTAAACTGGCCCAGATGGCCTTGCTTCTAGCAGAGATCGACAAGATTGCGAAGACTACTGAAGGCAGCTACTACCCTGTCATCTTGTGTGGAGACCTGAACTCTGTACCTGATTCTCCACTCTACAAATTCATCCGGAATGGTGAACTTTCCTACCATGGGATGCCAGCCTGGAAAGTAGGTACCAGCCAGAATCGGGTAACTCTTTATTGCGTACTGCTAGAGAAATGTTTGGCTGCATTCTTTCTCTTGTGAGGAAATAGTCCAAATATTGAATTCAGTTATTCAGCAGTCTTCCCCAATGCTTCCAGAGTTTGCTGGGGAGAGAAGCAAACAAGTGTGTGTGTGTGTGTGTGTGTGTGTGTGTGTGTGTGTGTGTGTGTAGACCACTTAATTTCAGATCCTGGTTCTCCCTTCCTATAGGATTTTTGTCTCTGGGTGACTGGAAGTGTAGGGGAATACAACTCCACCAAGACTTAGTGAAATTTTATGTGGATGTTTGATTTGAAAACAGTTTGAAAATGGGCACTTATGCTACAGGTTCTTGTGGTTACCTGTCACTGTGTATCTGTGATGAAATACATTGTTGCCTTTCAAGCTAAGTTATAAGTTAGATAATAGATACTTGCAAATTATGTTGTCTGGTGACTTTTAGCTAATTGTATCTGTTCCCCACAGGGGAAGGTTTATTATATCTGCATCATATTCTGAATAGCTTAGTTCATGCTCTTCTATGAGGTCATTCTCCTGTCTTGCTCTTGGCAAGTGTATGTATGTATATTGTCTGTCCATCTATAATGCTGTGGATGCTTTTGAGAAAGCAGGCAGGATCACCCTTGAGGAGAAAAGACAACGCAGAAAGAATCGTGCCTTGCAGAATACACCATCTAAGGAGTCTTTCTGCTGTGCCTTTTGCAACCGCTGATGCCTATATCGTATTGGCCTTTTTAGCCACCAACGCGCTTGCAACAAACGTGGGTAGAGCCCTTCCCAAGTCTTCGTTCACGAAGCCTAGCCATGATGATGAGCTTAAAAAACTGCTCTGTGTTGTTGGTGTTTCCTCTGTTGCTTCTGGCCTACTTGCAGGTGTCTGGTCAGGAAGACTTTTCCCAACAGTTGTATTCACGGAGACTGCTAGCCCCACTGTGGCCAAACTCACTGGGTGTAACGGACAACTGCCAATATGTCACCCTGTGCCAACCAAAGAAAAAAGGTGAGCTCTGGTATGCATTGAGAACATGAGTTTGCTGAGGATGGACAGTTTGTGGTCCTTGTTGCCTCTTTGAGTAGCTTGGGCATGATGGGTATGTGTTGCATGAAGCACTCAGCACAGATTCTCATTTTCTATCAGTTTCTTTGGTATATGAATTAAATATAACTTTTTCTGGCATCTATTACTGTGCCCAGGTTCTACCATTTTCTTTCTCCAGATGCCCTTCCAACCCAAAACATTCTATGATTCTATATTCCCAGACTTGCGGTTTTGTGCAGTTGAAAACCATGCTTATCAGCCACAGCTTTCAGATGTAGATGTTTGTGGAAGCAGTTTTGGGCAGTGTTTGCACACCTCTATTAGGAAATCATTCCTAGGAGCCCAGTTACAGTCTTTGGAGAGGATTAAAGAAAAGAAGGAGCCCACACTAAAATAGCTTTTTTGGGAATCTGGAATGCGGAGCTTGTATTCAGCCTGATTTCTGGAGTTGGTTTGTTTTTTTTCCTTTTTCTGGCAGACATTTCCTTGAGTTGCACACTAAGTGATCTGCTTAAAAGTCCCTTGAACTTGTGGTGTCACAAAGGGGATATTCTTAATTTGTTCTGTCCAGGTGCTAACCATGAGTGTTGAATTAGCTAAAGGGACAGCAATAACCGCTGTGTCCTTCTACATTTATGCATCTGTTCTAGTCTACATTTAGGTTAGTAAGTGGTTCTCATTCTCATGGTAATGGAGTTTTTGGGCACAAAACCCTCTCTCAGACTAAAGAGGTCTAAAGGTCTAGAGAGTATGCAGATGTTCCTTGTAGACGTGACTTTGCTGCAGTTACTTTCTTCTTTTAACTTGTATTTTTCTCTGCAGACAGACTTAAGTACAGCCGAGACTTCCTGCTCCAGTTTCAGTTTTGTGATGTTGCTTGTGAACGACCATTGCAGCTGGTCTTCTTGGAAGGTGTGACAGATGCTAAACCAGGTATTAATGGGAGATTTTTCAGCTTGTGACTATTCTAGCTCAATTTTGGTGAAAATGTGAGGTGGAGCTAATGCTTGGTGAGAAAAGGTGAAAGGAGGAGGGTGACTTCTGTGGCTATGTGATGGATTCCATGAGAACTCGGAGGAGTACAGTCTTACTGCCCTTATACATACTGACTGTGTTCCTTGAGATGCACTGAGATTCAGCCTCTTTTGGAGGCTGTTTCTTGTAAAATGAAATATATATATGTATTTTTCTTCTTTTCTGCTTCAAGATTTTAGTTAAGGGAGAACAAAACTGAAGACTGTAATAGCGCAGTAGCCACAGCTTAGATGTCTCTGGACGCTGGTAACCAGTAGACGCTGCCTCACCTCTGGGCCTTGTGCCATAGCTGGTTCTGCTCTCTCTGTTTATGTTGTGCCTTTGTAGACATCCTTTGAGTAAGCTGTAGACTAAGGCAAATGAACTTTCTTTGAGAGCAAAGGTTGAAGTACCCTAGGCTTTGATAATATTAAATGCTTTAAGGACATGTTCTTAGCAGGACAGGATATGAACTTTCAGTTGTTTACACTGATCTGCTCTCAGGATGTTCCTGTTAGTCTTAGAGCTGGGGTTTGCTCTGAATATTTTTCTTTAAGGTGTCTGTGACTGGAAGCTATCTGCTTTTCTCGGGCAAAAAGATTTCTTTGTTCTCGGGGGAATCTTCTCAGACTTGGGATGAGCAACTCATTCCAGGATCTGTGTAGGTCTGGCTGGAATCTCTTTGCTCCTTTGCAGACCGCCCTGCACACTGGCCCAAGCCTGATGCCATGGTGAAAGACCCTGATCCCCAGCCATTCTTCCCAAGGTAATTTGGTGCTCCTTCAATGGCCCCACTCTTCAAGCCCAATTTCATTTTCCTGAGCACTGAAAATCTAACTGAAGTAAAGACTGAAATCAATGTGAGGGTGGAAGAGAGTAAGGAGAGCTATCTGGAAGAGCCAGATCCACTCAGAGTTGCCCCAGCAGCTGAGTGCTGTTCTGACAGCATTGTGTTGATGATGTCTAAAGTGAAGGGCATAGACAGGACTGGATGTTGGAGATGAAGTCCATAGTCTGCTTTGTCTTTGTGTAAGTGAACTCTGTCATTCTGGAAGACTATTTTTTGTGTGTTCACAAAGTAGAAGCAATTTGGGCAGTTGCATCAGCAAGCAAACATCCAACTTCAGCTGTGACTGCAGTACTGAGCATTGCATCATTCTCTTTCCTTTGGTTGTAAACAGTGGCTGTTCATATGCAGGTCTTCAGGCATTATCCAACATGGGCTCAACCTGACCTCAGTCTACAGCCACTTTCTGCCACAGAGGGGACGCCCAGAGGTCACAACGATGCCCATGGGGCTTGGAGCCACCGTTGATTATATCTTCTACTCAGCAAAGCCTGTGGAGAATGGGAACAGAGGGGGTGAGTGTGGCAGTGTGGGGCTTACCCCTCTGACACTGGGAGAGGGCTGTGAGGTGTGCCAGAATGCAGCTTGGTGTCAGGCAGCATATTTCGTTAAGCTGGGGTGGATCTGTAGGTTGTGACTTTGCCTAAAATCACGCACAAAATGGAAACAATATTTGCTCAAGTATCATGAGAAGACAGTGTGGAAAGTGCTGTGGAAAAACTGAAGCTGCTTAGCTTAGGTTCATGAAGACCTGAGGAAGCTAGAACAGAATGGATTCTGTTCTCCTATGTAAGCATTTTACTTGTGCTTTTGGTAACAGGTGATGCTGGGTCCCAAGTTCAAGGCTTGAACTTCTGTTCTGACTGAGACCACACACTGGCCTCACAAGGTGGTGACATTTGTTACTTTACAATGACACAGTCTCTCTGCTACCTGAAGCAGGAGTTACCTTGATGAAAGGCTGCATGTAAATGCATCCAGGAACTGTCTCTGAGCTGAGGATCATGTCAGAATCAGGGAGGAAGTTTGGAATGAAGAGATTAATTCCTCCTCAGGGAAGAATCTGAAGCTATTGCTAAGACTTGGTACTATGAAAGGAACTTCCCATGCGAGTAACTGTCTGGTGAATTTAGTGTGTACTTAATTCTTGTGTCTGCAAGTTTATGAAACCACTGAACAGCAGCATTATTATAGGATTCTCCCTGCTGTCACATCTAGGCTCAAAGGTGGATGCAGTGTTTGTGCTGGCTGTCTTTTTTCATCAGGGAAAGAATAGGAAAGCACTGACAAGCATCCCTCTGTGAGGGGTGAGTAGAGTTAATCTGCAGCACCAGTCACTGGCTGATGTTTCCTTCCATTGTCTTTGTCAGGTCGCAGGCTATACCAGGATGGAGCCCTGAAGCTGCTTGGCCGACTTTCTCTTCTCTCTGAAGACGTCCTGTTGATGGCAAATGGCTTACCAAATCCTTTTTGTTCATCTGATCATCTCTGCCTGCTGGCTAGCTTTGGCTTGGAGATCTCCAGCCTCAGAGAGGGTTAGTGTTGGTTCCTTTTCCCACAAGAAAAGCTGTTCTGAATACAGCAGTTGAGGCTCTGGATTGCACAACTTGGCTTGCAAGAAAGCTTTTCCTTTTTATGCCCATATTCCCCTCAAACCCTCACAACAGCTGGAATGGGAGAGTTGGACTGCTTTTTGCATATTTTGTGGGTCTTTGCAAACCTGATCTGTGTTCCCAGTTGGTTTCCAGTTGTAGTCAGGCATTACTATATCTTAAAGGGGTCCTTATTCCACTGCTTTGTTCAGCAGATGCTTTAGTGCTGCAGGAACCAACGTAAATCCCATGTTTATTTGTCCCTGTGTGAGATCTTCAAGGAGCTGGGAAAGAGAGGGGCAATACTGCCTAATTCTGGTTAGTTAATTGCTACCAAGGAGCAGGGGATATATAGACAAATATTCTTCCATACCAAAATAATGGTTCTTTTAATTTCTCAATGATAGTTCATGAAGTATGGTCCTTCCAGGACTAGTTGTTGTGTTGCCTTTGAGAGTGTTGGCTCTGCTTAGAAGTGGCTTTTACCTAATAAAGTGTAAGGGCTGCCTTCCTGGCAGAAGGGTTTGTGTAGTTGAACAGTTTCTACAAGAAACTGCCTGCTGTGACTAGTGGGCTAGGGAATGGGATTGCCAGGAATGGAGCCCAGGGTTCTACAGAGCCACCCACAGGAGCTGTAGAACTGCAGCAAAAGCCTAGAGGCCTTTGGGAAGGCTCCTTCCCTTCTAGCATTCGGAGAATGGTACCTAGTTTAGCATTTGTAGGAAAAATATTTACAGTCCTCACCATGAATCCTAGGTGGAGAAAATTGTCCTGTGAGGTGTGACAGTCCTCATTGGTGCTCAGTTTTTCCATGAGGTGAAAGCAGTATTGGCAGAACCATTATCAATCTTCTATTCACAGATGAGGCAGGGAAATCTAGACCCACCTCAGGTTTTGGTGGGAAAGTACAAGGAGACTTGAAATATTGTTCTATTTTCCTGGATTATATTGGGGGACTTTCCTATTTTAAATGTTACTTTTTTAAAAATAGAAAAATAAAATTTTATTAATCAAAGAAAAAACCACAAAAGTTACTGCAAACACCTCCTGCTCCTTGCAGCTGAACCCTCTGAGAACTTGCTTAACAAGACTTTGCTGGCTAGGAGGAGAAGACAAAATAGCTACACAAGATAGTAGTAATGAGGATTGAAGAGAGGGAAGAAGTGGGCCAAGCTGTTGTCTCTCCACATCCCCAAATCCCAGAGGTGGTTTATTTGGCATTGGGCTTGTCTTGCAAAATGGTTTGCATTCAGGAACCTTTCCCCTCGTCCCAAAGAAAGCAAATACTGCTGATCTCTTACATCTTACTTCTGTAAACTGTACAGAAACAAGAGGGGGTGTGGAGGTTGTATTCTGAGCACATTAATTGTGTAAGGACTGCATATTCTCTTCTTGTCCCTGCCAGGTACTGTGGTATTTGCCTGGTGATGTACGGAAGGCTTTTGCTACCCCAGTTGGACTAACATGGAGGAGTCTGTATAAGTGAACAGCAGTCTGAGGGTGAAGGAGTTTGTAGCTTTGTTTGCCCTTAGTTTCATAGGTAATGTTTCTGGGGTGGTACTGGTCTACACGGAGGCATGCAGAGCTGTGTAGTTCTATGGCTGTTTACCTGACAATTGCACTGATTTCTACAAGTACTTTTATCCTTATTTTGTAATTGGCTGTATTTGTAAAGGGAGAGGAGAAAAGGAAATCAGTGAATTGAGAGCTTTATTTCCTGCCAGGCTTGAAAAGAGATTGCCAGAAAGCAGGCTGGTTGCAGGTGATTCCCAGCAGCTGCTAATATTGGAATAGGAAACCTGGGAGACGCTGAAGGTTTAAAAGCAACTGTCCAAACCCAAAACCAAAACTCACTGTGGCACTTAGAACATTGCCTGTCTGCTTCAGTTAGAATTGCTAGCTAGGTCTGCTGGTGGCTTGGTGAGTGGGGGTGTGTGTGTGTGAAAGCAGCCCTCCTGCCCCACCTGTTGAGACTGATACGGTGTGCGTAGTGCATGACCAGATGAACTGATTGCCCCTGCACTGGCTAAAGCACCCTGCCAATCCTGTGATGTAACTGAGGTGTAGGAGCTGTGCTTCAGTGTCATAGAGGCTTCTTCAGTTTTAAACCAAATACTTGACTTTTCTGTTGGGTAACTTGAATGAAGGCATCTCACAGGGAGGTTTTAAGGTTCCAGCTGTATTTTTGTTGGAAAATCTCATGTTCCACAGGTCAAGCTAATACTTTTTCTCTTGATACATGAATAGTATGGTATGAACTTGGAATGATTAAGTTCTTGAATGCTGGATATGAGAGTTGTGTGCTGAGAAACCCCAGGACAATGCCTGCAAGTTCTCTGGTCCTTCTTTCTGAAGATTAGAAAGCTCCCAGAGGGACCTGCAGCTCCTTGAAGCCCTGGATCACACTTTTTCTTTCTTGGGCATTCATAGGTCAAACTATTGCAGAAATGCAGGACCATTGCTAGTGACTGCATACAGTCTCAGACACACAAAGGTAGAGCTGAAGAGTTGAATGCTGTGGTTGTTTTGACCAGTATTCCTAAAGCTGTGGTATAGACCTCTACAGAGCTGGCCTGTGTCAAGAAAGAAAAAAGCCTGTGATCTAGAGCACATTTGGAGTTAACATCAAATGGGTCTGGAGACCTGTGAATGCCTCCTGCTGTGGGGGACTACAGAAGTTTGGAGGTGAGATTGGGTGGAAAGAGTCCCTACCTCTAAAACAAGTAGTATATAGTTATAGGGAGAAAATAATGTGTTCTGTGATACTTTAACAACAGTACACAGTGATATAATAAGAGGCAGGGGTCTTAGGCAACTCGTGGTGGGAATGCAGAACTAAGATTCCTGATGTAGCTCTTAATACTGTTTCCTGACCTAAATGCATGGCTAGTTGTCGTTAGCATAGCTTTCTGATGAATTACAGAAGTATCTGTAAATTATTATGAAAGTGGAACAGGAACATCTGCTGCACTCAGAAAGGTAAGGTATCATAGAGGTAGGATCATCTACATCATCTTAGTAGTGGTGTAGAGCTTAGGGAGACTGGTACTTAGGGGAGGGGATGCCAGAGACCACTGGCAGTGTGTATGCATATCCTGTTACCAGTCTCCTAAGCTCCAGGAGCATGCAGCTGTAGAGGCAAACACGTATTTGACAAAGTATGTATGCTAGACAAAAGCTTAGATTGCACCACAGTTGCTAGCATGGATTTAGTTATGCTATTTAGATAGAAGTGGGACTTCCTTCAGTTTCTCAAGAGTTTTAAGTTCATCACTTCAGGAGGGTGCCCTTTATAATTAGTTTTCCCAATTGCATGGGATGGAAGGAGTGATAAACAATAAAGTTGCTCTAGTTTCTTTCATTTTCTTAATAAATGAAACTTGGCTGCTTCCTTGCGGTCTTTCTCCATGTCTTTTAATTAAGAGGTATCTCTCCAGCAGCTGTTTTCCCACGACTGCCATGTCTACTTATCTTTCTCAATTACTGATGTTTATTCTTTTCTGCAGCTGTATTTCTTCAGTTAAAAGCTGCTATGGGTGGAATTCTTTAGGGCTAAGTCTTACTATAAACTCAGCATTTAAAAAGTATCAAGCCATAAGATAGTGGGTTCCCTCATCCCTGAATAGTCATGTGGGAGCTCTGGAACAAACTCTTAGATGGGAATAATTCTTGTTATATAAAACAAGCAAAAAAGGTTTAAGATTCATTGTTAGTGCCCTGTATGCAACCTGCTTTGTGAAGCACAGAACTCTGAAATACACTTGACCTTGGATCCTCTTTCCTGAGGACTCTCTTAGACGCTTTAAAAACAGTTCAGCATCTGAGAGAGAATCTGTTTTTATCAGTGGATCGAGGTATGTGTCCTTCTCCTAATGATACTTGAGGCTGGTGTTGACAAACGTTCTGCAAAGGAAAATGTTGCTGCAGTGGAATTTCTCTTCCCATTGCCACCACCCCAGTAACAAACGTTTATTGGGTGTACTGTTAGGAATTTGCAGAGGTATCCATGGTTCATCCAAATGCAGATGAAACCTTTTGTAGCTCATCTAAAGGAAGAACACACAAGCGTTAGTGGGATACCATTTCCTTTCAGTGGGCTTCCAGCTGTGCAAATTAATTGAATTGTGGGCTGTGACCTGCTCCTTACCAGGCTGTAGCTGCCTGGCCTGAGGTACTTTCTGTAGTGCCCTTACACTGAAAAATGCAAGCTGCATGATCACTGTACTGCATCATGTTTCAAAGTATGATACTCACCTGCTATAAGATGACTAATGTAACAGCTGGCATGCCTCAAGCTCCTTCCTTCTCTCAGCTGTACAAGTTTGGCTTTTCTGGCAAAGGCAACTTATTCTCCAGCTTCCACTGAAAACATCATTCTAGTCTTGAAGCTCTTTTTCCTTTTATTTTTTTTTCATTTATTTCTGATCTAGACTGCACATTTTTGTGCTCTAGGGGAATAGGAATGATGTATAGTAGAGCTGGAAATTTTTTCCTAACTGGTTAGACAAATACAGCAGCTTTCAGGATTCTGAGATGTCAGACGAGAGAAGGACTAGATAGACTAGATGCTGGCCTGTGCTACAAAAGAAGATGCATTTGTTCTGTCCAGTCTTTCCTTTTATATACAAAAAAGAATTGACTTCAAGCCTATAAGGAGTCAAACAAGCCTCTGAAATAGAGGCTTATAGGAGTCATAGCTTTTTAGTCTTTTTGGCTATTTTTAAGTATTTAAAGTATTTCGTAGGGGACCAAGAAGCCTTTGACTGCTGAAGTCTGTTGTCAGCTCCTGGGTTTGAGTATAGGCAATGCAGGCTTATGAAGTGGCCATTTTCTTCTTTTGTATCTTCACATAGGTCCTATGCTGTTACTTCCTGTCAGGGCAGAAGTTGTTCGTACAGTTAACTTAGCTAAGAGGGACTATTGCATGTGCTGTTCTCTTTGTGGTGTCAGGTTAGGGGATGTTTTTTCCTTTCCTCTACATGCTGTAGGGCCTGCATCCTGGCCCTGGTCCCGGCTATTACTCATTTCCCTAGAGAGAAGGGATATTTTCTGCCTGAAAGATGACAGCCTGAATAAAGTTTGATCCCCCTTGGTGTGGAAATGCACTTAATCTTGCAGCTGACTGTCCTTTATTAACCCAGCATTTGTCTTGAGAAGTCCTGGTGAGGTCATTATTCTGGAGGCCACTAACTACAGACCTTAAACAGGATTGCTTTTCCAGCCAGGAAGGGAGACTGGATCATATGTTCAAGAGTAGAGCAGTGCAAGCAGAATCTTGTGTTAACCCTTACAGTGTTGTTTCATGACTTAAATTTCTGTTGCTGTATCCCCTGACTTTTTTCCCCACCTTCTTGGAAGTTCAAGAGAAGAAGGCATGTTTTAGCCTTTGCTACACAGCCACATACATACTTCTTACTCACTGGCAAGCTGCCTGTGTATGTAGAGACATGGTGACCTGTTGAGATGATTGAAGGAGAATGAGGGTTCATCCATGTCCATAGTGTTGCATCTCTATGTAATCTGTCTGATACTATCTCTTAAGGCTGTGCCTTTGACTTACCAGCTGACTGACAGTAAGAAAGTTTAAATTAGAAGGACAGACACTACAGACATCTTGTTTTCTTTGCACAAGCTGAGAACAGTAGAGGGCATTTTATTATCTTAAGTATCAAAGGAAGCAGGAAGAAGTGTCAACAAGAGGGATATGGGAAAGTGCAGTAAGAACTAAATCTAAATGCAAGTTCTGTGTCAGCTACATAAGAACACAGAACCACACTGATTAATTACAAAAAGACACACATGGTTTTGTTCTTAAAGAAAGAAACCTTCCATTTCTTAAATGAGCTGTACCAGTGATAGAGATGTAAATGGTTTTGAGCACCCTGTCACTGCTAGAGTAGAATACTGATGTGCGTGGAAGGGGACCACTCTGGTCGCACTAGCACCATCTCAACGCAGACCTGGAGGGGGGAAACTCTGCTCTGCAAAGATTACAGGGGATTCAGTAGACCTTCTGTGCCTAAGTCGAGTCACTTTTAGCAGACAAGGCCAGGGCACTGCTGAAGGAGAGTGGCTGTGATACAAGTAAACACCTGCTCAGAAACAGACAGAAATATTAAATTCCCTAAGGAGTTCAGCTTGTCTGTAGAGGGACCATCTCTACCTTGCTCTTGGCATAGCTAACACCAAGCCAGACTAGCACTTGCTTCTTAGTCTAAGTTGTAAATTCATAATGCAGGTCTTAATGTTGACAGGACAATAGTGGCAAGACCACTGGAATAAGTGGTGGTATTTCAGCCAGACCTGCACATATGCTACGTGCAGGACGTAAGGCACCTCCTGCTTATATATGGTGCCTGTTCATCAGGACCACTTGTAATACTTCCCTTAGAAGAAGCAAGTGGCTAAAGCAATCCCACTTGAAGTGATTAGCCAGTGCCACTGGAGCTAGGTCAAGCCCATCTAATCCAGACTCTTGCCCTTTGGCAATAAAAGCATTCTTCATTGTGGTTTCTTAAACTCCGCAGTTTTAAGGACAGTCATATTTCAGTCTGTACAACACCACACGTGAGCCTACCTTAAGGGGCTGGCATCTGATTAAGGCTTTTACCTGAAATACTTTAAAAAGTAGTTTTTCATGTTAAGCAGATCTGATAACAGCAATACAACTACTGCATGAACAGAAACTATTTCAACACAGTTCTGGAGTCATTTATTCTGGTAGATCAAACCATACCATGTACTGACCCACACAGAGGTAAAATAGTCAACTGAAAAAAAAGCACTCCACTCCCAGCTAAAACACTTGCTAACATACCTTAAGTTCCTAGAGACTCTCTTAGCTTATATCAGAGTTTAAAAAAAAAAAGGCTAATGTGTCACAGACTGGTGGACACTCAACCCACTCTTTAGTATATGAAGTTTGTATCGGATTGACACTGTAGCAGAAAGTTTCACTCACTAATCCATTCATCCATTAAAAAAATGCAGATGGTGAGGTATCAAGGGACTTGTCTACGTAAAAGTATAAAGAGGGTCTCTTATTTTGGGGGTTGCATTATATTTAAAACAGTTTTTCTAGTAGGTCAGCATTTGTTCAAGTTTTTAAAAGCTCACCTAGACTTTGCATACAACATAGACAGTGTCTGTCTGTTCCTAGTGTATGGACACAGTTCCCTTTCACAGAGTTCAGAAGGACTTGTACTGCAGAAGGGACATCAGATGAGATCTACTGAACAGCGAAATTTACACCCCAGAGCTACATGAGCAATCATATTAATATTTAACGTTAAATAATTAATAGGACTCCTCCAGAATCACCTTTTTAGTTCTGCAGGCACTGAGAAGTATGAGTTACAGTCAAGTTTGTTATTTTCATTCTTTCTCCGTAGCTCTAAAGACTGCAGAATTAAGAAACTCATCTCCAGCCTTATTTTCCTTATGGTTAAAGGCAGGTAGACCAGAAGCCAGAGCAGGTGTATAAGAGAGGAAAGAAATGGAAGTGCAAAAGTTCATCTTTCCTTGTACCCTTAGGTTTCTAACAGCGTGAAAATTCAATAGCACTAATCCTCTCTGTTGTGGGGAGTGATGCTGTCTTGTTTGTTGGCAAGGAACTGTGATTTATCTGTTTAAAAGATGGGGGGAGCAAGAGCAAGAAGGGAGAACTGTTTGGTCATTTTCCAGTTTCTTGCGCTATCTGCTGAACTGGAGATACAGAAACAATAAGGGACAGAAATTCTACTACACAGAGAAACAGTCTTGAAATAGTAACCCTAGTAGAAGTCTCATCTCTGCTCCTGTGTCCATCTTAAGAAGTTGTCATCATCATTAGATTCATAAGAAGATTTAAATGCCTCCTAATGTACATAATTGTACAAACAGTTCTTGAAAGAGCATATTCTTGTCTGGCTACAGCTGGAGATTAAGAGACCTTGAACTCCATCTGTCATTTATTCCTCAAACATCCACTTCCTCTGGTTTTCTAAGCTATTTGCCTCGGTCACATCCTGCAGGAAAGCACTTAATTACCTGGTCAAACAAAGCATTTTGTTTTGAGCCATTCCACCCTGGTAATCTAATACTGCTGAGCATCCCTTTTGCTGTGCTCTCAAGAAAGCACCTAGCTTGTAGCTAAACCCTCATATGCCCCACCTATTTTGAAGTCTTTCTCTCTGCAACACACTTCCCCTCCTTCCCACCTGAAAAGGCTGAAGTCTGTCCAGCTCTTGAATGTGCTCTCCATGAAGCTACAAATTATTAAGAGCTTTCCACTTACTCTGAATTAACTAACCAACCAATCAAAGCCATAGTGAGGATGCATCCTAGTTTTCCCTATGTGGATTTAAAAAAAAAATTGTTTCTGGATTTCATCTGCTTTAATAAAACCTGACATTCAGTCTCCCTTGCTGACTGCTGCTTCTGTTTACTGTTTGATTCACAGTGGCACCTGAACTTTGAGTCGGCTGCATAGCAAACATTATGCAAAGGCAGTCTGTGGCTTCCAAGTGACCCAAACTATTTACAGGTAACTGGGACCTTTACAGCTAACATCACTTTTAGCATCCAGACACTAAATATATTCATTTACAGCCACATAAAATTGACCAGAGGCCACATTCAAATGGGTGTTTGGCCTGCTACTGCTGTCCAGTATCAAACCACTGCATGTAACTGGAGTGTAAGGGAGGGGACAGCACTGTGGAAACTGGTATTCTCTGGATTAACGTTACCTTAGATCAGTAGCAAGTTCTGCCACTTCTCTGTGGATTGGCCTTCTGGTTGTACAGCACAGCAGAAAAATACACACTATATAGAGAGCTTGGGAGGACAGACTTCAGTGATACAGATATAGTGCCTTGCAAGTTACGTCACAGTTAAGAATGTACAATTGGGAACCTGTAAGGCCTGAGTTAAATCGCTTGTGGGTGGTGCTTCAAGGATTAACACTGCTTTAACTCAACAGAAGAGCTGATTTGTTTGGGGATAAGAACCTATTGTCTGCCACCAAAATAGCACTGCTTAACATGAGGATGCAATATTGCAACAAAAAACTCTGGTAGTTTCTATCAAGTCCATGAAGTTTCTAACAAACACACAGGAAAGAATAAGCCCAGTTTAACAAAACTAAATTTGTAGTATTTCAGAAAGTTTAGCTCCTTGTAAATGTTATGATAAAACAAGACTCAGTTTCTCTCAAGGATACTCCCATTCCCAAGCTCCGTTTTTGCATCCCCCAGATCTATGTATCTAGATTGCTTCAAGGCCATGGTGTTCTGACTTCTGGCAACCCCACTGTTTCCAGGCCCGAAGCGTTCAAAGAGTGTCTGACAACACTCCAGGCTTCTGACAAGCATGACACTGCTTAATCAGTAGTACAGACAAGTGGGCAGAAAGGCCCAGCGCAGCTTTGGGGAAGGCTAGCATAAGTCATACTGTTAAATACCACAGTTATCTGAAGAGCCAGAACACAAGTGCAGCCCTGGGACTGGGGAGCTACTTTCCGAGGCTCAAGTCTGAACTGTCACAAAAACAGTTGCAATCTCCTTGAGTAGGGCTTCCCACCAACAAGTGTCTGTAACTCTAACGCTAGCACTACAATGAGAAAGGAGCAAGACCCTTGTGGAAATGAAAACCGCTTGTAAAACCCAGTCACATCATTAAGTCCTCGTTCAACTATTTACTTGTAAAATTCATACATCAGTGACTGAAGTGCCTTCTGCAAGCTTTCACAGTAGCAGTCACTAGAAGTTAACAGAGAGAAGGCTGATGAAGAGATGACAAAAGTTCAGGCTTCCCACCAGCCTCTTCCTGCCCCTGCCTCCACTGCTGGGATGTTTGAGGTCTCTGTGCCTGTTTTCATACGGCAATGGCATAGGCGTATCCTGACCCACTCAACCACAAAAGGACTTAGAGCAACAGATCACCAGAATCACAGTGGGTAAAGAGGATCATCATTCCACTGTCTACCCCTCAGAGACAATGAAATCCTTTGAAATAGGCAGGACTAAACACACAAGATGTGGTTTCTCCAGATGAGAAGCCCTTGCATGATCAATAAATCAGGCTGAGCAAATTCAGCCCTGTCTCTCACAAGAACAATGCTAAACAAAGTGTTCATAACCAAAACCATGAGGAGTTTTTGCACAAGATGCAGGAGGCATCTCATTCCAGCATCACTTCTTTGTCAGCCCTGCAGGCCTTGCATGGGTTGAAGACTTCTTTGCAGACAGGGAAGAAGTACTGTTGACAAGATGCTTCATCAACTTGCTGTCAACACAAAAAAAATGATAGCAAGTCTGCTGACCCCACTCACTTCATATTCTTCCTGTAGCAAACTCCCACCAATGTACAGATTTATTTTTTAATACTTGTTTCAGTGAAATAAGATAGACACCTCTCCCAGAAACAGGCAGGTGAATCCTCTGGGACCCATGGGATCCAGCTCTGGGACTGGCCCACTAGGAAGTACCTGGAAAGATCAGCACTCTGTTCTGCTCCTGCTCCCCTGTCCCCTTTGTCAGAATTACTGCAGGCGGATCCAGGTCCCAGTTGTGGTCAGCAAGAAGTCTGTGGAGCCAGGCACACAAGGCACAGCTCTCTTCACACCCGGATCTGGTAACCATTGAGGTCTGGCATGGCTTTGGAGTCTGTAGGTTTCTTCTCACCAGACGGCCTGTGAGCAAAGAGGGCAAAGACTATTCAGAAACTTTTTTTTTTTCAGTCAGGAGGTGCTGCATATAGAGGTGGTAGCACAGGAAAAGGTACAGGATTATTCTGCAACCTCCAGTAACTCTCCCAACCATCTTCACAGAAGAGGATACACGTTAGGAGGACTAGGCAGTCCGCTCCGGTACCTCAGATCAGTTTCAGAAAAACAATCTTACTGACAGCACTGTAATTTTTGCAGTCTTTTTGGGCACAGATCTGTGAGATACCAGAGCTCAGACACCTTTGTAAGGTTAAATATTAGCTGCCAAGATCACTGTCTATTTGAGCTGCCTTCCTCCTCCCTGCCAAAACAAAAAAATCGCCACACTGCTGTCCCCCCCACTCCCCAAGCAATGATGAAACTCACAAAGGCACAGATAGGGATGAATGTGACTGCAGGTCAGAGAACTATCCCCTGTAACAAAGAACCTATCAGAAGGATCCCAAACCAGAAAGCAAGGCGGAGGCTGTGAGTAGAAGAGTCTCCTGCCCAGCACCCCCACTTACCGTCGGTCCCCGCGGCTGTTGCGCCGATGGGGGCTGGCCTGACCTCTTTGTGGGGAGGAGACATCTTTCTTTCTGTCCTTGGTGGGAGATGGTGGCCCAGTTCCTTTACCAATCTGCCCAGAAAATTAAAGAGCATGAGCAGAAAACCAATACAAGTAGTAATCAGAAAACACAAAGCTTAACAAGGACTAATTACACGGGAATAAAAGACACAAAGGCAAGGCAAGTGCATCAAAAATGCAAAAGCCAGAAAAAACAAGCTACAGTGACAGCTATGGCTCCAAGGACTGTCCAACCTTATTGCAACTGCAGTGCTGCATGACCGTCTATTAGGGGACCTCCCTGTATACAGAGGAAAAGGGCCCCAAGCCTCCAGTTCACCCTTTACTCCCCACCATCTAGGAAAGCCTCCTGCCACTTGATTCCACTAGCACACCACCATCCAGGCAAGACAGCAGATGCAGCAGCAAACTACTCCATCCTTGATGCTTACCTTCAGTCTCATATCACGGGCATGTCTCTCAAGCTCTTTGCGGAAGTCTTCCCGTGTTAGCTTGTCTAGATCCAGGATAGAGTGCTTCCACTCAATCTGCTCTACGCTGTGTGGGTCGTGGGACACACAGTGGCCCAGCTTCACCTTTTTAAGAGTGTGCCAGCAGCGGCGATATGCCTCCTCGAAGTCAAAGATGAGTTCGCTCAGTGTGCGGAAGACAGGTGCTTTGTACATGAGCTCCTCACGTCGGCTGATGCCCAGTGCCCCATACCGGCCTCCAAAGTTCACCCCCAGCACAATGTGTCGGAAGTAGTTCCCTGAGAAGTGGGTTTTGAAGCTGATGGGGAAACGGTCCAGCGTGGTCATGTTGTTGGTGAGGTAACTGACAGCAGCCACTATTGAGGAAACAACCAGTGATACCATCTTCTTGATAAGATACTTCCTTCCTGCTCCAAACCCTTCCAGCCTGCTCAGCAGACTCACCACTGATTCAGTCATCACATAGGCAGCACTTTTTCTCCAGCTGCCCTACTTTAATTGGGGTCATGGGGAAACCAGACTTGGTCTCTTCAACAAGACAGTCAACAAAGGGAAGTTAATTTTCAGGCAGTTTTGTGATGCAGAAGTTGCAATGCTAACACCTCAAGTGTACTGTATTCCATAGTTCCCGAACTGTTAACCCTGTAGCATTATTACTCTGTTTTAACCTGTTTCACTAGTTACTACATCACACACAAACTGAGGAACCTTCAGGACAAGATCAGACTGCCCTCCTGAACCATTCACTTGCCATCTTTGCCCCTCCAGCTGGCTTTACCAATGTGCATCAAGAATCTATAGCCTCAGTGACATCAACTAAGCCTGGAAGATAGCTAGAAAAGATGTATACTTAAAAGACAACACGTCTAGAATGAATAAAGGTATTGCCTAAGCTGACAGGCAGTGTTAGATGTAGTAGTAAGTGACATATACCACAATTAGAAGTTGGGAGCATCCCTACCTTATTTTAATGTAGAACACATGTAGGCAACATTGCAGTAAGGGAATAGTGTTATTCACAAAGGACTTCCTGACCTAACTCTACCTAGTATTTTTTCCCCTCTTTAGATGTTCATTAGAACCTTTCTTTATCTTTCATTCACTTCTAGAATTGCCCAGAGCAGCACCATTCTTCTTGGGGAAGAAGGAGCAACTCTGAAGAACTAGTTCTGTTATTTCAAGAGAATTGCTTGGATTTGGATTTTATGGATATTTTGGGCGAGAACTGGGGAGAGAAAACAAAGGGATGTGGGTCTTGGTAAGAATATTATCAGCAGCCTCAAAGCATCATAAGAGAGGCAGAGGAGAAAACACAAGTATGGGCAGACATGCACAATTCCAAGAGGAAAGGATACATTCCCAGGATCACAGCTTCCAGGCATTTTATTGGCAGGGCCTCTTTGGTCATTTCTTTGGCCAGGTCCATCAGCCTGCAGAATGTGACAAGGAAAAGACGAGGATAGTTAGAGGGCTTGTGATATGCAAGTATGGCCAGTTTAGCCCTTTTAGACTATATATCTAAGGTAGGTTTCCAGGCCCACTTGGAACAGGGAACAGAAGAAAATACCTTCTTTATTAAATTCAGACCAAGTCTCTACCACATGCTGTTGCTGCTTACAGGGAACTCCTTTCAGTGAGTTACAGCAAAGCTGCCTAGTAGGCAAACCTCTGTTCTCAGAGAGACCATGGCACTTGGCTTAGTGAGTTCTGGATGGACACCAATGTGACTGCAAGCAGAAGTCTCAAAGGACAAAGAACCAGCAACATTTGCCTCACAAGGTTCAAGGAAAGTGAAGCGCTCTTCTCTAGCATCAGTCCTTCTTTCTGTTCAATAAATACTGTGGAGACATTTCTCTGTTACGGCATGAGACATTTGGGGTCATACAAGTCTATGGACTAGACCAATAGTAAGAAGCCAGACTTGGGAGACTCTCAATATGCTGTCCAAGAGAGTCAATGAACAAAAGGTGCTTATCTCCAGAAAGTTATGGGGTACAACTCTTCCCAAAATCTGCAGTCAGGAGAATCCCCTGTCTCCTTGAAAGTATGAAACACCAAAAGCTTAGTGAGCTTTTAGATTCTCTGAAAGGCGCACAAAGTAGCTATGAAGTTAGACCTGTAAAGATACTTGGCTTTTACAAAGCTTGTTTAGGGCAGGACCTAATTTCAGAGTCCCTCAGAAGTTCATATAGTTATATCCCAACTAGAAGCATGCAGGATCTGCTCATCTTTGAAATACATTTATGTTATTTTCTGGATTTACCAATTCATGGCAACAAAACCTACTCTTGTCCTTGAGAAAGGCAAGGTATAGCTCTGCCTAGCCATGCCCCTGGCAACAGACAATAATTAAGTCACCTAAAGTAGGATGGAGCTGCAGTACTGAAAGCCCTCGGTATCATCTAGATATTGGCCAGGGGATAGGAACAGGAGAAAAAAACCCAACAAAACAGTGGGTATAGCAAAGCTCCAATACCTTAAAGCAAGGATTAAATGCTGTAGGGGCTGCCAGCACTTACCCAGTCAGAGGTCTGCTCTTCTTAATCTCAAAGAATTGTGTCCCAGTATGATTGTACCTGGAAGCAAGAAGTTAAGGGCTTGGCAGTATGGAAAGTAGAGTTTGAAGAAAACCTGTCTGAAGAACTTTGATGTTACTATTCTCACAACAAAGTCGTCATCCCACAAATACAACAACAATGCAAGAAAGTCCCCGTCTCCCTCTTCTGCATTTTCCCATTTAGTCCCTCCTTACTTCCACTGTATTTCCTTCTTGTCAGTTCTTCTCTTTGTCCTCCCCAAACACAGGTTTCCACTCCATTTCCAAAAAGTCCCTGCTGACCCTGTTACAGGGCTGAAGCCAAAGCTAGCTGTGTATCTCATAAGTCATATTAGACTGTGCTTACATGGGGCATACCTGCTTCTCCAGCATAACAGGGATAAAGAAATCTCATTCTGAGGACACAGTCACACAGGCAGCTCTGCATATAAAGGGGCAGGATACCACAGATGCACAAAAGCAGGATGGCTGACCTTTAGACAGCTACAGAGTGTTTGAGAAGTATGACTTGAGAAGCAATTTTCTGACCACCACAGCTCTCTCCTGCCTTAACAGTGAGGTGACACATTTTGTAGTCCATCTGAGACCTGGCTGTTAGGGTCTTAAGTATGCATGCTTTTAAAGAAACGGCGCTGTAAAGCCACTGAGGTAGAAGGGTGGGTAGAGGGGAAAGACCCTTGACAACATGCCTATTTCTTATATGGAGTCAACAGGATCAGAAAGTAAACTTAGGTAGAAAATATATGAAACAGAGCAGCAAAACATACCATCATCCCAAGTCTAGCTTCTGGTTTTCAGGCAGCAAGTTTCAGTTCCCCTTCAGCTACAACAGAATGAGCTTTTCTGTTCTTCATGGGGAAAGTCCCCTTGTTCCCTCCTCCTGGGTTGTCACACCAGTGGCTAAAGAAAGAGCAAAGGATACTGAAGCTCCCTGATGTAGCGCTGTACAGCTTCCAGGCGTTCAGGGATGGGGGTGGATGGCTGGAACGCAGGCACACTTGGTATGGGAATCTGAAATGGGGAACAGAATCACTGTTAATCACTGCTTATAAACCTCTCCAGCTTCTTGCTGAACTCAGTAGTGCATAGCTACAAAGAGCGTGTTCCTTTGAAACCAGCCCATTTTTGCTGCCCAAAGTGATGCCACCAGAAACATTCCTCTGTTCTCACACTGGTAACTGGGAAGGGATTCAGAATGAAGCATCACCACAAAGCTGCAGGAGGAACTGTTTGAAAATGTCCTGCATTTAGGCAACATTACATTGGAAGAGGTAGATCAAATTAACTGACAAGGCAAGATGCAAGGCAGGGAAGCTATCACCTGAGGGAGCTTGGCCTCATTTGAGAATGCAAACTGGAAGGCACAAAAGAAAAATAAAAGTAGAGAGAGGCAAAACCAGAATGAGTTTCCCCCCAAAGCCATTGGAGTATGTAATAGTCCTGTAAACAAGGGTATAAAGGTCCCTCACTGCCTCCTGGCATCTCAGGTGAGTTGGCTGGTGACAGCCTTTACAGCATCACGACTCCCCACCCCCTCTGTCCATTGTTTTGAATTATGTGGTCAGAAAATGACATCTGAAGGTTCACCATTCAGAGTGCTGACCCATTCTGAGGCTTCGGCCTTATGGATCCAGTCAGATTTTCCTTACCATTTGCTCCACAGGAGTGACTGCAGCCTTGTCAGCAGCTGAGAAAACATGTTTAAAGAAAGAGGGTGCTGTCCACAGGACAAATATAAGGGAGAAGACAAATTTAGCATGACTGACAGGCTTGAAGACACAGCTCAGAGTTTTCCCTTTGAAGGATAGCACATGCCTTGCACATAACCCTCTGATACGAGACTGCAGCTTTGCATAGAAATTTGTGTTTTCAGTTCCTTCTCAGACTTCCCTGGGAGCTGGGCTATCCTCAGCTAAGAAAGAGTGTGTAAAAACCACATCTTCCCTTGGGCCTTCTACTCTGCTGTGCAGAACTGCTTCTGCTGGCCATTGTTTGTAGCCAGCAGTACTGCTTAGCCACTTATCACCCTTCATGTGTATTTTTGTGGCAACTCATTTCCATACCTCCTCCTTCTTCCCTAGGGTGGCACAAGTGACTGTTAAGCCAGGTCAGGCACATGAACCAGCTGAAAGCCGAGCCAGCAAGAACGGGTAGTTTTCAGTCAGATCAGTTCCCTGTCATGGTTTGCCACATGGTTGCACTTGACTTGTGCCCACACAGCACAGGGGCCAAAGACTGCTTAACATTGAGAGAGGAGCTGTCACTGCCTCTGGAAATCATAATCTCTAAGTGTTTTTCAGTCAAACTCTGAACACCATCAGCAAGTAAATACTGAACCAAACTCGGTCTCTAATCTATTTTCTCTCCCATGTTTTGATTTTTTTTTTTTTTTTGAAAAACCATCATTTGGCAACTGGTACCCATTCTCCTAGCACCTCTTGGAGGTTCCAGTTACCATCTCCAGTGCCTCATTTCTGTACCCTGTGTGGAGCAAGAAGAGTCACTGGCTGGCTCGCTTGCAGAAGATGGCACAGGAGCAGCAGGAGCAGATGTGAAACTGGGTTTGTTCAGACACAGCAGGATTGGGGAAGGCTCCAGAGAGCAGCACAGGGATGAAGCCATCTCTGGAACTGCATGAGCTGAGTCAGTTTGGATGCTGTGAGCTGACACACTGAGTCATAGGAAATCGTTTCCAAGCAGAAACAATGAAAGAGGTAACAACCAGGACATGCTGTTTAACTTTGTTTCATTTCTTCAGCATGGAGACTTTCATGCTTTTTGAGTGGAGACAGGTTAATTAAGCGCATGTTGACAGCACAGGCTAATGATTCTGGGCAGTTACTCCTCCCTTCGCTATTACAGACCCCCGGACTCCCTTTTTCCTCAAAGAACTGTGCAACACTGAGACAGCGTAATGGCAACCAGTTCAGCGGGGGACTAGTTAATGCAGAAGAGCCTCCTGCACCTCAAGTAATTAAACTGATGAAAGTACAGTGTGCTCTCTCTCTAAGATCTGGGCCTGCAGCCCAGACTGGGCTACAGTGCTTTTGCACCAGGTCTATAGCATTTTAATGGGGCAGTAGAAGCAGGAGGAGAAGAATAAGGTCTCCATCCTTCAATCCCACGCTGACAGGATGGGAGACTCTCACTTTGCTCTTACCCAGCATCGTCCACTGCACATCTCAGAAGGGCTATAAATATCAGGCAATCTTCACAGTCCTCCAGAAAGCAGAGAGGAATTTATTTCTAACAGAAAAGATAGGAAATCAGGTCTATTTTGCATTCCCTTTAATTATTCTGAAAGCTGGAGTGAGAGCTAGGAAGAGAGCCCAGATTTTCCAAATAACGTACCTCTGCCAGGCTTAGCAGACAGACGGAACATGTCCTTGGTCACTCATCACCTTTGTGGAGGGGTTGCATCACCTCACTCCTAATTCATGCACCCTGGCAGGCTGGCTATATGAATGGGACTGGGACTCTGCTTTTAGAAGGGGGATTACAAGAATGGCAGAGATTTTCATGTACTAAGTGGGCCATGCTGTACATGAGACAAGGCAGATGGGAGCAAGGCTCCACTCTTATCCATATCCCAGGGATGCTTTTATGGCCAGTCTAGGTTAGCAACAGTTTCTTTTATGGTGCTTATATGTATCCATCACATCCTTGATCTTCCTTTTGGAAGCAACCTGGGAGCAATACCAATCCTAGTTGTTAGCCTGACTAAGGAAACTGGACTTTTTCCTCTCTCTTTCTCTATGAGCCCATTAGATGCAACTCTCCCCGGCTTTGTCCTCATCACCAGCTCATTTAAAATCCATCATTTCTTAATGAGGCAAACACACATCACTTTGTATTTTCAGTGTGCACTCATTTGATGGTCCCAGCAGCTCCAAGGAAAGCAATACTGCACCATGTTGCTGGAAAGGAAACAGCCTACAAGAGAGTGGCACTCTTCAGCTGAGCATGCATGGCCAATCAGCGACATCCTGCCACTGTGGCACGGCTTGCTTAATGCCCACTTACCCTAAGTCTTACAGAAAGAAATGTAGACCAGAGGAAATCTCTGAGTGCTCACATCCCAGTGAAGGATACAGCTCTTGCAGCTGATCTGTGAACATATTTATAAAGTCTGATCGCAGTCATCATTTTATGGTATTAAGTTTAGTTTATGGACAAATCTTTTGGGACTTATTTCACCTAACACCCAATACTGGCTACAGCTCACGGCCAAACATTTCAGAGCAGGCAAACCACTGTCCAAGTCCCAACAGCTGAAAAGGCCTATTTACCCTACAGCACATGGAGAGTACATGGCTCTTCAAAGGACCTAGCCCTGCAAAGTACACTCATCATTCTAATCCTCATCTGTTGCATCAGCCATTGAAGGAAAAGAAAGAAACTTGATGGCACGGATACAGGTGGCAGTATAAGCAGCACTCAAAGGTAACAACACCACATCTCTAGAGGGGAAAAGGAGCTAAGGAAACAGGGCCCTCCATCCTTGCTGCTTCCTGCATCTCAGCATCTTCTCAGCTATATGCCTAGTGAGTTTGGGAATAGGATCTCCAATTGCAGAGTGCTGAATAGCGTTTATAGATCTGGTTCTCAGAGGTGCTAGCAGACACCAAAAAAAAATGGATAGCTCAATTTCATCTTTTATTGCAAGAGTTCATACCACTTGTGCCCCTTAAGTGTAACCCTTTAGCACCAAGACTATAAAGTGAGAACAATGGAAGTACTTCACATTAAGACCAAAACCAGACACTGAACACTGAATATCCCTCCCCTTACACTCCTGAATCTTGTTTATGAGCCTCTTCCTTTATTTCCCTCACCTCTCCTGGCCAAATAAGACCTTTTGGTCAGGAAATTAAGTAGTGCATGTTTTCAGTGATCTGAAACATGTTTCCAGCCTTCTCTCAAGCTCAGGACAAAGTCAGAGAAGAGGAAGGAAATCTAAAAAGGAAGGAGAAGTCTAGTGGGGTTAGAATAGGGACTGTAATCAGGATTCAAGATTTGTTCTGTTTACTGCCACAGACGTCTATAACTCTTCACTGCACAAAGGACGTTACACCACATGCTTCTCCAGAGTTCCTTGTGGAAAGCAGTACAGATTCCCTGTGCACTATGTTACACTATGTTCAAAATAACCTTGCCAAGAAGGGAAGTTCTCAATAAAAAAAGTCCGAGTGGAAAAAACCCTCATCTTTTTGTATTTGAATTTCCTCTGTTGGCATAATGGGAATAGTCTCATAACCCGCCAATAGAGTGACACACTGAATGTTTGCGGAGATTTTTCTCTGGCAGAGGTGCAACACAGGTAGCAACTATCAGAACTCACATGCAAATGTTTCAGAATAGCACAACTTTAAATGAAATGATCACTGGTTCCTCTTTTCATATAGTTTTCTGCAGCAAGGCCAAGAGTGCTCTTGGAAATCACATCTCACTCTACACCAGCAACAAACTCTGCAAGGATTCGCCAACTCCAAAGTCAATGGGATCAAGAGTCTGTTTTCCAACAGACACTATTCTGTGCAAGAATGCCCTTTGGTGTGGGAGACTGTACCTAAATCTAATTTCTTCTCTGTCTGTCTCACTTTCCCTCCCAGCTCAAGTATTTGGCTGGCCTCTTCTAAATTTAACCCTCCTCATCTTTCCATCATTTATTCAGTCTTCCTATTAAGGGCGATCCATCTCCTTCCCAGAGAGATCGCACGTTAGCCATCTGAAGTCTATTTTCCAGCAAGGCTTCAGAAGAAGGGAGTGCTGCTGGCATACTAGGGCAGGGCAGAATCCTGCGAACACCCTCCCGCACTCGGACTTGGAGCTCCTGCCCGGGACTCCGCACCGCACCGCAGCAATCCCAGGAGGTGGTGGTGGTGCGCGTATGTGTGTCTCACCTTGGGCAAGTCGGCGGCGCCCCGGATCCTCTGAGCCACCTGCTCCCCCTCGGGGTGGACCCTGCCCACATGCCGCCACATCCGCTCCCAGGTGGGCTCGTCCACGGGCAGCCCGCCGCGGTTGACGAAGAAGGGGACGCCGCCGTCGCGGAGATCCTCCTCACCTTCCTCCTCCTGCTGCTCCTCGTCCCGCGGCGCCGACGCCTCCGTCTCGCCGGACGGGGGATGCCTGGCGGCCGCCGCGGCCCCGCCGCCCCCCGGCATAGGCATTGCCGCCGTCCGCGCTCAGCGCTCAGCGCCCNAAAGGGGAAAAAAAAGCCGGGCGGGGCGGCGCCGTGTGCCGCATCAGGCCGCCGCGGCGGGGGAGGCGCCCTTGGCCCAAACGCCCGCGGCAGTGACGGCGGACACCGCGCAGGGCGGGCCTGCCGCCGGGGTGTCCCCACCGCGCCGCCTCCCGAGCGCTCCGCGGGGCGTGGGGG